>RJWK010028802.1:0-17355 GCA_004363435.1 Platanista minor | reverse complement strand
TAGCAACATTCCATAAAAAAATTAAGCAAGCAATACATATTCATCGGAGGAAATACACATATAGCTGGCAATTCTGAAAGTTTTCCTGAATAACCGAGAGGAAGAAAAAAATAGAAAATATAAATAGTTCACCAACAGTCACATTTCCAAGCAGAGCATGAAGATACCACGATAAGGAGACCCTGCCCTACCGCTAGACTTTCTGAGCCTGTGGGCTGTCTTCCTCTCCAAGTTCCCATCCTGACTAGGTCTGGGCACCTTGATTCCTTCCCCATTGGAGAGGTCTCCTGACATCCTTGTTGCCTCTAGGCTGCAAAAGCCAGACTCGTACTTGCAGCTCCCTCCCGCTCAGCCTCCCACTCAGCTCTCTTTCTGATCTAAGAATGTGACTCACACTGAGCTGCATGCAACAGCCATCCTCAGTCGTTTCTCCGCCCACCGTGTGGGATGGATGACATCCATATTCAGACACACTCTCAAAGGTTAAACCTAGTTTTATCTAAACCCAGGAAGGATTTGGGCAGGAAGTGAAAGCCAGTGGTAAAAATAACCATTACATCTCAATGCAGTATGATGATTTGAAATTGGCACGGCCGTTGGTGTGTTAGCAGTCTGCCCACTCTAGTCTGCTGCACACGTAGCACAGGCTTTGGAGATGCAATTCCTGGGTACTGGCTGTGATGCTACCTCTTCCTCTCCCAAATTAGTCAGGGTGACATTATTATAGGGATAACCTCAATACTGGGTCACCACTAAGTCTCACGCATATATTTTTAGAGCAATTATTGCATTTAGTTGTATGTCTATTTTCCCAACTAAACTTAAGTGTTAGTGGCTGTATCCCTAGTGCCCAGCACAGTGCCTGACTTTGACCAGTGGACAAGGATTGAATGAATGACTGAATGAACCCATTTTGCTGTAAAGCCTGTCTGCATCTTGCTCTGATTCTAAGAAATCCCACTCTCCTTCTAGTCCTGTCTCCCAGGTCGATGCCACCAGCAGCCCTTTGCTGCTACATTCTCTAAACTGTTGGCTTTCTCGGTGGTCTCTTTATGTTTGTCTAGCCTCCCAGTCCTGACATCTTGGCCCTGTTTCCTGGGCTCCTTTTTTTTTTATTTTATAGATTTATTTATTTTTATTTATTTATTTTTGTCTGCGTTGGGTCTTTGTTTCTGCCTCCAGGCTTTCTCTAGTTGCGGCAAGCGGGGGCTACTCTTCGTTGCGGTGGCTTCTCCTGTTGTGGAGCACGGGCTCTAGGCATGCAGACTTCAGTAGTTGTGGCTCATGGGCTGTAGAGCGCAGGCTCAGTAGCTGTGGTGCACGGGCTTAGTTGCTCCGCGGCATGTGGGATCTTCCTGGATGAGGAATTGAACCCATGTCCCATGTCTCCTGCATTGGCAGGTGGATTCTTAACCACCGCACCACCAGGGAAGTTCCTCCTGGGCTCCTTTATCTAAGTCTCACCTTTTCCAGTCATCAAGAGTCTTTGAGATACCCTTGAGAGCTTTATTTATTTATTTTTATAAATTTATTTGTTTATTTTTGACTGTGTTGGGTCTTCGTTGCTGCACGCGGCTTTCTCTAGTTGCAGCAAGTTGGGGCTACTCTTCGTTGTGGTGCGCGGGCTTCTCATTGCGGTGGCTTACTCCTGTTGCTCAGGCTCAATAGTTGTGGCACATGGGCTTAGTTGCTCCGCGGCATGTGGGGTCTTCCCGGACCAGGGCTAGAACCCGTGTCCCCTGCATTGGCAGGCAGATTCTTAACCACTGCGCTACCAGGGAAGTCCCTTGAGAGCTTTATTTAGAGTGAGAGATTTCTCCATCTTTCTCCTCCCTCAGCAGGAGTTCTAAGTTGGCTCTTCATCTAGATTTTGACTCTTTGACAGTATATTTATGTCTTATCCACTTTTACGTCATTCAGAACATGAAGTACAGGCATGTAGTACAGGCCTAGGTACATGTTAGGCCCACCTCCTTTGCAGCATGTACTACAATTTTTATTAAATAAGTATCCATGTTTGTCTAACATCTGTATCTCCCATTTGGAGGTAAATTCCACAAGGTCAGGGACTCTATTTAATTCACTTCTGAATCCCCAGCATGTAGCAAAGGACCCAATACATAGGACATCTCAATAAAGATAAAAATGATAAGAATGAATGAATGAATGAATGAATACAGGAATTAGCAGACTGAATGAATGACCAATTATGACTTTGATAAATAGAGGATGGTTTTGCTTCTCTGGAAGGAAGCCTTAGACGCTGAAGGCTCTACTTGTGAAAGGGAAAAACAGGCCTTGGGGCAATTGGAGGCCCAAAGCAGTGTTTAATGCTTAAAGCTACCCATGGGCAACCTGTTTAAGTGCAGGGTACCCAGCATGGGCCAAAATAGAGGGAACAAATGGCTCGGGGAGGGCTGAAAATGGGAGTGGGAATTTGGGTCACAATTTCCTACACCGTACCCACCAATTTCTCCCATAAATGTATTTACTTTGGACCCTGAACCATATTCTCAGAGGATTTGGGGTAAAAGTGGAAGTTGGTTTGTTTGTCTGTTATACCATTCATGGGGGTTAGTGTGTGGCAGCAACATTTCAAAGAGGATTATTGCTAATCACTCCCAATGCAGACGGGCTGGGGCGGAGGTGGCCAAAGCTGACCTTTTGGGGGACAATCCCTGGGACTGCACCAATTAGCCCAGCAGGCTCACACTTCCTCCTGAGATCTGGGCTCAGCTGCGGCCCCTGTCTGGACAAGGGGCCCAGGGACAAGGCAGGAGGCAGATGTCCTGGAGGCAAGAGGCTTTGGCAGCTTCTCTGGGGACCAGAGGGAAGCAGAAGGTGGACGGGTGACCTGAAGGGACCCACTGAGCTCTTGTTATGTCACTAGACCTTAATTAAAGCCCTTTGCTCACGAAGCCCTGAGCGGTGGGCACTGGGCCTCCAAGGGAGTGGGGCTGGATCCAGAATGTTAAAGGTCTAAACATATTAAAGATTATGATTGGTCTCCATATGTCATTCAAAGTAAAAATAGTTAAACCGCAAAATACGTGCAAAGAAAGTCAATACAGTTCAGGTTTATCTCATGAAGGTCACATTGATGCTTTTCTGCGAATGTTGAATTCTTTAAAAAAAACTTTTTTTCCATTTTGTTTTGGTGGTTCCACTTTAATAATGCCGTAAGGTCTTTCTTGTCATCCTCTTGAGGAATCTGTCCCTGACAATGTGTCTGAGGGGGTGGCCCTGGCTGGTAAGGGAGTGGAGGCACGATGTCTGTTAACCGAGGTATCTCTGTAAGGATCCTGGTCACTGAGGACCTGAGGAAAGGTCCCCATCACTGAAGCATCTGAGTCCCTGTTTACTGAGGGGTTTGGGGGAGGCATCTGGTTACCAAAGCCTGAAAAAGAGGCTCCGGTCGCAGATTCTTGAGTGTTGTAAATGGTTCCCAGGTGAAAAGCTCTACTCATTGAGAAGACCAAGGAGGGTGTTTGGATTCCAGAGTTAGGGTCACTGAGTGTGGAGTTCCCAGCTTTGAGGTTTGAAGAAAGGGCTAACCACCGAGACATGCCTGAGGGTTTTTGGTCAATGGAAAATATAAATAAGAGGCTTCCTCCAACAAGTCTGGGCTCACGGACTTCCCTGGTGGCACAGTGGTTAAGAACCTGCCTGCCAATGCAGGGGACACAGGTTTGAGCCCTGGTCTGGGAAGATCCCACATGCCATGGAGTAGTAACTAAGCCCGTGCGCCACAGCTAGTGAGCCTGCGAGCCACAACTACTGGAGCCCGCACGCCTAGAGCCCATGCTCCGCAACAAGAGAAGCCACCGCAACGAGAAGCCCATGCACCTCAACGAAGAGTAGCCCCCGCTCGCAGCAACTAGAGAAAGCCTGCGTGCAGCAACGAAGACCCAACGCAGCCAAAGATAAATAAATAAAATTTTAAAAAAAAGAGGAAAAAAACGTCTGGGCTCACATAGGTGGGGAAAACTGCCCAGTGTGGGGTGCAATAGCTGAGATTCCACAGCCAGATTAAACCGCAGTGGTCTTTTAATTCCTTCTCTTTCCTCCTTCAGCATGACCTGCAGATCTTCCAGTCACCAGTAGATGGCACTGCAGCTTCACACGAAGAGGGTGCTGCTGGCTTGGATCCCAAGGTGGGGTCCAGGGGCAAGCAGGTGACACATGGGAGATAGAAGAAATTAGTTGCCCCTCCCCACCCAGACTCCCTGGAGGAAGGGAGGAACTAGGCTTTGATGGACAAGGTAGAGCCCCTAAACACAGGCCACCTAGAGGCTGAGTCCTATTAGCACCAGACCAGCTAGTTCCAAATGCAGAGTGACTTCTTAATGTTCATTTGCTCAGCAAGTGTAGGTCCAATACATAAAGAATTTGTGCTAGGCACTGAGGGTACAAGGGTGATTAAACAAGGTCACTGTTGTTGAGAAGTCCATAGTCTTGGAGGCGAAAAATTAATATAAACTTATTAATTTAAATGTGATAAAGACTGTAGCATAGGGATGTAGACAATGCAGTGGGAGTCCAGGGGAGGAATGAATATAGAATTTGGGGAAGAAAGAGGTGGCATTGAGCAGAGTCTCGGAATAGGGACTGGGATTTTGTTTGTGTGGCACAAATGAAGGAAAGTGTCTGGGGTGGAAACAAAAGTATGAGTAAAGATATGGGGTGAGTGAAAGAGGCCGGGTGTTGAGGGACCTTCGTGCAGCCCCAGATGTCTAGGGCATAGGGAAGAGGGTGTGAGTGGGCTGGCAGGACGGTGAGAAGTAGGAATGACAGGTACCAGTGGGGAAGATCATTAAGAGCCTTGTACCCCATATTTAGGGATTTGTTCATGGTCCTTTAATGGACGAAGAATCAGGAGGGTTTTCAAGTAGGTAGGTGACATATTCAGGTTTCTGTTTAATTACTCTGTTTAATTGCGGTGTGCAGGCTTTTCTCTAGGTGAGGTGCACAGGCTCCAGAGCACGCAGGCTCAGTAGTTGTGGCACACGGGTTTAGTTGCCCTACGGCATGTGGGAATCTTAGTTCCCCAACCAGGGATCGAACCCACGTGCCCTGCATTGGAAGGTGGATTCTTAACCACTGGACCACCAGGGAAGTCCCTGGATGGAGTTGGTTTTTATCCATTGTAACTAGGTAGGCAAATTCAGGTTTTCAGTGCCAGATATGGGGGATCTTATCCTTATCACAACTCTCAGGACTTTATCCACAGGTGAGGATCTTTTTTTATAGAGGCAGGACCGTGGATTGGCCTTAGGGGTACAGGGGGTGGGTCTTTCCTGCCTTCAGCCAAAATGCCTGTCAAAGGACATGTAGGTGACCTCAACATTCACAAGGACAGGGCTTAGCCAGACACGACTCTGTGGGGTAGGGAGGTTAGGGGGAGTGGCTCAGTTGACACTGGCCTCAGCATATGCCTGCTACACAGGATCTAGCAAGCACGTGCTGGTCGCACTGCTCTCAGAAGAGACACAACCACAGCAAAAGTGGGAGTCTTGGGTGTATTGTGCTACAGTTCATCCTTGAACTACTCAGGTATTAGACTTAACGTATGTGCATGGGCCATGTGGGGTCCACAGTGATGCTGCTGGGCTGCGGTGACTTAATAAATAGGAGCAGCTGCAACAAGCCTTTAATCATGGAGAAAAGAGAGTCTTTGTGTATATGAATGAGCCTTTTAGACATGGGTGGGGGGTGCAGAACAATTAGTTATCAGCTATATTATTCATCAGTGCAGACAGGCTGCTCCATATATGATCCAAAATATGTTTTTTTGTTTTGTTTTGTTTTTGTTTTTGCGGTACGTGGGCCTCTCACTGTTGTGGCCTCTCCTGTTGCGGAGCACAGGCTCTGGACCCGCAGGCTCAGCGGCCATGGCTCACGGGCCCAGCCGCTCCGCGGCACGTGGGATCTTCGCGGACCGGGGCATGAACCCGTGTCCCCTGCATTGGCAGGCAGACTCTCAACCACTGCGCCACCAGGGAAGCCCTCTTAACCTCCTCTTACCACATGTTGAGAAGATTGAAATGGGTTAATAAAAAAGGTAAAAGGAGATGCGTCTAGCTCTAATTGCTCTTTTTTTTTTTTTTCCTGGCCTCATCATGGGGCATGCAGGATTTTACTTCCCCAACCAGGGATCGAACCCGTGCTCCCTGCAGTGGAAGTGAAGAGCCCTAACCACTGGACCACGCTAACTGTTCTTAAAGAGGGTACCAGAACACGGTGTCTGAGTTGTCTGAGATGTCTGAGTTATTATTAGCTCAGAAACAGTAATTAGATCCTAAATAAATTTAGCAAGGTAAAAAAGTCTAGATTTCAGAGCTGACTGGATTGACTTCTTCTAAAGGAGTCTAAACTTAGGAAACTATTAAGAGGCAGCTTCTCAAAACAAGAGAGAAAGAGAAATCATAGTATGAGCAAATTAAAGATAAAGTTGTAATTTACCTTTTTTGTGTGCCAGAAATATTTTTTTGACTTTATCAGTTTATCTGCTGAGATCAGTAGCCAAGAACATTCTGATTCACCTCTACCAGGTTTTGACTACAGTACCTTCAACTGTATGAGAATTAAAGACACTTGGAAAAACACAATCACATAATACCATTGTGACACTCAAAACTTATTTCCTTAATATTTGTAATATTCAATTAGTATTCAAATTTCCTAAGTTACTGCATCATTTTTTTCAGCTTGTTTTTGGAATCAGAGTCCAAATAAGACCCAATCATTAATATTAGTTTATAGGTTTCTTAGATGTTTTTTAATCTATATATTTCCCTTCCATCATTTTTTTTCTTTGAAACTTATTGGTTGAGGAATGTGGGTTATTTGTCCTGTAGAATGTCCCACAGTATGCATGAATGCCATGTTATTGAAGATGTTTCTCTGTCTCACATATTGCTGGTGAATTGGTAATTATATCTGGAGACTTGATCAGATTCAGATATGATTTTTGATTTGACCCCTCTGGGGCAAAGGGGTCACTTCTCTGGTAAATTTGGGACAAATGAGTCGGGCATGCTCAACACTCTGACTCTCTTTAGCCAGGTTCCCCAGGATACACACACTCTGCTTTCCTCTTCCATGAAGTAAAATTGAAAGGGGCCCTCCCTGAATGGGCTGGGGGATGGGGTGTGGAAGGGGTAGAGCTATAGTTTTCTTGCCCAGAGTGGGTGGGTTAGTTTCCCTAATCCTGGGAGTCGGGATCAAGAAGCCCATTTACTAAATGATACAGCCACCCTTGCCAATATCAACTTCATCAGTAGCACTGTTGTTCTTTTGCTCTCTCATTTGCCTTATTCTTTTGAATTATTTCTCAGTTGATTCAGAACTTTGGCAGGGAATGGAGGGGTATTATTTATTGGTATCCCTAAACTCTACAACAGCCATCAAGGATACATAGACTAGCTACTTCTATTAGACAAGCTTCTGTGCCTGCCTAGCCCACAGATCCTGTAAGAGCTGGCCCTGTGTACCATGTTCATCTCATTCCCAAACTGCTGGGCAACAGCTGATTGTATCTGACCCAAGGCTACCAGTTAGATGCTCATTCTCTTTATCTCTCAGGACATTCAACTAAGACACAATGACTAATATTTGACAGAAGGCACTTGAGCTGCGTTGAGATGGCTATTTTCTCTCCCTGTGCATTGCTGATAAGAAGGCACAGAGAGTGAGCTTCAGGGGAAGCCACGTGGAGGAGGCATGTGGAGAGGAGTGGAGCTGAGACATCAGGAGGCCTTTGAGAATCAGAGGGAGAAACCTGGCCCTCTGACCCCCTTGTTCTAGTCCTCCAGGCTTTTCTTGTCCTTAGATGCTGTGAGATGGTCACTTGATCCTCCGTTTATGAGATGGTGAGAATTATACTCACCAGACTCGCTGAAGAGAGGGCACTGTAATTTTTTTGGAAGAACTTTCATATCAGGCTCATTTGAGGTAGAAGCTGAGAAACCATACTCAGGTATGGGCAACACATCTGCAGGGAACAGCAAAAGCTTTTGCTGGTCACTCTGGAGAGGGAGGGAAGAACGAGAGGAAAAGTGTAGGAGGCACAGTCTGTGACACTGATGTGACACTCCCCAGGACTGACCCTCCAAAACTTCAGAGCTCCTATCTCTTGAAATAAGAAATTTTCAGTTTTCTTAGTGAAAGCTGATGAAGGGGCTCTGCTTGACACCCAGATTCAACTGAAAGAATCGAGCCAGCCAGAGGGAGTGTGGGACCCTGGGAGAATGAGTGTGGTCGGAGTGTATCAGAGTGTGTAGAACTTTGGACTTGAAACAGGAGTTTAGAACTCATTGTAACTAGATGATATGCAGTCACTTTGAATGTCCAGCCTCCCTCACTTCCCCTTTTAAAGGGCAGCGTCCTCTGATCAATACAAAGACCCCAAAGCTTCAGTCTTATGGCCCCTTGAATTTGTCAACTCTGCAGTGCTATCCTGTTATCGAGGGTATTTGCTCCCTGCTCTCAGTTTGGCCTGTCACTGCTGGGAGCTCCGCGTTATGCCCCATTTGATGTCTCCCTCCCATAAATCAAAGGAGAAGATTGTTGGGCAGATCTTTCTTCCCCTCTGGTCTCTTCAAAGTTACGAGCAGCCTAAGTGTATATGCAGGTTTCTTCACTGAAGAGTTGAAGCAATTTCAGAAGGGAGAGTCAATGTCAAAGAGGGAAGGATAAAACACTCTTAACGCAGAACTTCTATTTACTTCTCAAAGGGAGGGATGGTACATACAAATCTAGGTCCTTCACAAACTCCCCGGCTTTCAGTTTTTATTTTTAAATTTTTTTGGTGGCACCGCATGGCATGCAGTGTCCCCAACCAGGGTTTGAACCCATGTCCCCTACAGTGGAAGTGTGGAATCTTAATCACTGGACTGCCAGGGAATTCCTGTTCCCTGGTTTTTAGATGCACAAAATTGCCTTCTCCAAGGGCCTCCTTTTAACATTTTCTCCATTTGAAACCACCAACTTCCACACCTATCACAGGAAGGGATCTCACTTCTTGTGTTACCAACTCGGGTCCTTGGATTCTTTAATCAATAGAAATTGATAAGAGGCCAGACAAGGAACACAAGCAAGGCATTATTGGGCTTGTGCTGCAGCACGAAGGAGTGAAAACAAATAACAGGTGCCCTTGCTCACTCGCTGAGTGGGGGCTGGTCCCTTACATGGGGTGAGGGCAGGGTGGATCGGTAGGTTGGGCCTCAGGGTTGGTTTAGGTGGTCTGCGCACCCTTGCTGGTGCTGTGTGCAGGGATCATGGACAGTACCCTGCTTCTGCTCCCAGCACTTCAGATGTGGCAGTTGGGTTTTGGCCTTTTTGTATTTCCTTATTCATAATTTGCCCCTACTGCACATGCATGCAGTTATTTTTAGTCCCTTATGATTCTTTGTATTTTGTTGTTGGAGGAGATGTTTGTCCAGGTGCAAGCACTGCAACAAAGTGTCCTAGGTCCCAGGTCTCAGCCTGTCTCACTTGGATCTCTCTGTCTCCAAATTCACCACTCTTACCCTACCCCAACATCCCAAATCTGAGTATGCCAGTTGGAGGCAGGTCCCCAGAACTTTAGCCAGTTCAAAAAGACGCCTATTGTCACCCAAGTCTTGCAGAATTGTGTGTATAGGGTGGAGGTGGGGGTGGGAGAGGAAGATGAAGAGCCTCCGGGTCTGTGTTAGTTGTGGATTTAGCTCTTCCTGGCCAGATTTCCTTTTCAATATTCTTACACATGTGAGTGGGAATCACATTAGTTCATTTGATTAATAGAATTGTTATACAAGCTCATCCACTGCTCCCAGGAACACATTAATTTTTAGAGAGTACAGTCTAAACCCATATTTAAAAAGGATATATTTCCTCAATTAGAAGGGCATCTCGCCTTTTTCCCAGAGTGAGTGGGCCCCATTATTGTGCACTAAAGCGGTCTGGTTTCTTTCCTGCTTCGCCTGAGAAGCTATTGAAATAATAAATAAGCTATATTATACTTTAATGGCTCCTCCCTTTTGTTAATTCAGGAAGGGCTCCAGACAATAAATTATTTCAACAGTCTGCTTTGGGGGCTGGGGTAGCTGCCAATTCTTTTACAACAAACCCACCTTCACTTAAGTTAACCGAGATACTTTCTGCTCCATGTAACCAACTGATCCTTGTCTAGAAGAGAAATGGATGCTGGCGGGTACGTTTGCAAGCAATAGAGCCTTAGACGAATGTGGATGCTGTTTCCAGTATTGCTGCATGATGCTGAGTGGTAAAGATTTTCTCATCCTGGGAAAGCAGCTTGGTGAGGCCTAGCCAGCTTGAGGGGGCTTCTGTTTGTTGCAAAAAAGTGATGCCTGAGTAGGATCCACTATAACCGAGGCCTGGAGAAATATGGATAGAATGTGAGGAACCCCTGGCAAGACTCCTTATTCTGCCATATCTGGTGGTAAAGTCAATCAACACATTGGCACAATTCTAAGCTAATTCACCATGGGTTCAGACTCTTCTGGTATGAAAGTTTGGGTCAGCTCACCAGGTAAATCCTGACCAGGGTAGGTATTGGTTAAAAGCATAGGCAACATGACATGCATTACAGAGGAGAGAAAAAAAATAAAGAGTAGCTTTACTTCTTAAACTCAACTGTCAGTTTCTTATCCATTTGGCATCGGATTTTTATTTGAATTTAAATTTAGCTTAATTTTATTTTATTTTGCATATGTTTAACACAATCTGTTTTCTGCGATTTTACCTCTAGTCTTAACTTACTTCTCTCTCCCTATCTCCCTCCCTGCCTCTCTCTCGCTCTCTCTCCTTTTCCTCTTTCTCATAATATTTGCCGTTTAAAATCTTCTCTGTTTATTTTCCCCTCTCATTCTAATGGTCCCAGATTGACAAAAAGGATGGGAGGAGTCCCTGACCTGGAGAACACAAGGACTAATTAGCAGGAGTTACTTTCTGAGAGACAGCCCATGTTGAGATAGTCAAGAGGTCTTTCTGCACGTCCCTTTCCCAAGATCCAGGTCCAGCAAGGTTTGTGCACTATGTAGGTAAGCTGCCGCAGACTGTCCCTATAGCAATTTCTTTCAGTTTCAACCAAGACACTATGGCTTCAGCCTCTTGGGGCATCTCATAGAGGCTTAAGTCCTAGATCTAGCCTAAGATCACAGGCAGGCTTAAATAGTTCAGTCATAGAAAAAGCTTATTTTTGCCTCCCCTTACTCACTTGTATACATAAAACAAATCAAGGCCTGTGAGGAAACTTAACATTGGGTTATCTACAGAGGATGAAATAGACACAAAGCAAAGCTGCGCATTCATTCCTGTCATTTCTCAACCTTTGTTGCCAGGATATCCCCTCGGTCGGAAGACTCCTTAAGGGTGGGTACGTCTGGCAGTGAATGTGATGGTGACTTCTGCTGGACCTGTTGTGATGCCTTCACGGAAAGCCAAGGAGCATCAATTAAACAAGCCCAACAGGGTTCAGCAGCCCAAGCACTGTAGCCCTGGCCTGTGACCAGGCTCAGTACACTTATCATGTTTCCCCCACTCCTGCCCTTGATTCTCACTGGTCTCTCTCTCTCCCCAGGTTGCTACCTCAGAAGCAGAGTCTTAACTCTTACTAACGTGTTTACTCCTAAGGTTATCATTGCAAACGTGATCCACTTCTTACTGGTGTTCTACTTTGCTTAGCAAAGTAAACTTTGTTTTTTTTCAATCAACAAATGTGTATTGGGCCTTTTCATGTTTCTAGACTCTTCTGTATGGGACACTTGTTATTAAAACTAAGAACTAAGATGTTTGTTGAAGGTAGGTGCAAGGTTATGTTTACTTTTTTATTCAAAATTGCATGTTATAAAGTAGACATCCTCATCTTTCTTACAGCCTATACATCCTCTCTCCAGGCTGAGGCAGGCTTACAGTGAGCATCCTGATCATTTTCACCACATGGACAGAAGGGAAGCTTGTTACTTTGGCAGACACAGTTGCTGCAATACTTCCCCCCAAAGGATAAAATCAATAACCATAATTCCCATAATCAAGGTAAACCATGTTGGAAGGTATATATTTTTGAGAGTGCTGGTCCACGTCCTGAACCATGGGACCATTTCAGAAACCACCTCCTGTATCCTTATCTACTAATTTTAATGGTCCCCATGCTTCTGGAAGAAATCAGTTCTCCATGAATTGCTCTGTAATTTCATTCATACTGATAATTTCTTGTTCAAGATGTGCCTTTCAGGTGAAATGGGAGATTTCTTTGTCTCATCTCTCAGATAAACCTGTGGGATTGTTATTGGTAGCATTTGGGGCAGCACGCTCACCCCATGGGCTAATATTAACTTAGAGGCATGGAGTCCAATGTGGTAGCCACTTGCTAATAGTGGCTGCTAAGCTCTTGAAATGTGGGCTGTGTGACTGAGGGCTGAATTTTTAATTTTTTTTAAATTAATTAAACCTAAAATTTAAACAGTCACATGTGGCTAGTGGCTATCATGCTGTACAGTGCAGGGCTAGAGACATCCTTAGACAAATTTAGGAAATTGGGTTTTTGGTCACACTGCTTGTACCAGGCTTTCTCAGGTGATGCTCTAATCTGATTTCCTGAGGATGCTTTACTTCCTAACTTAAGTGTGAAAAACAATTTCCATTCTTCCTTTGAGGATTCACATTGTAATTTTACAACCTTCATAAGTACAGCAGCCATCTGCAAATTACATTTTCTGTCGTCATAAATGTTCCCATTCTACTTGGAACTATGTAAGATATGGTCTCTTTAATATCTTGTACACATTTTCCAGCGGTGGAAGTATAAATATGTAAATATCTACCTTTATTCTCTTTCTTCTTTTTTTTTTTTTCTTTGACATGAATCTTTGGCTTGCATCAATAGAATGGCTCTGGCCCCCTCCTATATTCCCCTCTCCTACATTAGCTTCCTAAGCAAACTGACTTTGACAGAATCTACTTTGTAGGGGACATGATTCCAAGATCAACTCCTCTTCCTCCTTCCTGGTCTCTTCCCCCTGGTGCAGACCCTGAAGCAATCCTCTCGGTTTTATGGGGCAGCAGTGACTTGCTCATTGCTCTCTGGCCCAGTGTGTGGCTTAGACACAACTTGGTGATAGAAAAAAATATCTAAACCGTATACTCTGCCTATGTGAATTAATATTTCCTCCATCTAGCTCCCCACAAGAAGGAGTCGTGGTTAAGCTGCAGCTCTGTCAAACCAGCAAGTTGAATAGCTGGTAGTAGATTGATTTTGCATCATATATTACCTCGAGAGGACTCAGTGGGTTACCATGATACCATCACACTTGATGGGATTTGATACCAAAAAGCTGGGATACCAGCCTCAAGGACCATTCTACCAGTCTCAGGGATCGTACTACCTCTTGGATTAAATGGATAAGCTTGCAGACCTATTAAAACTTTTTTTTTTTTTTTTTTCCTTTTCAAAGCCTCTCAATTGTCATACCAGCCTGGCTTAGTGAATGGATTATTATGCATATGGTCTGGTTCTGAGAGCCTTCTCTTCTGCTTCTAAGATCCACTGAATCCAAATATGATAAAAAATATTCAGTAGGGTACTTTGTGTTGTGCAACATTCCTAAACCATGCCATTTGCCTTCAAGTGGAACGAGATGGATGAACCAATGCTATTCTTTGCCCAGGGTAGGCTCGCTTCTTCCACTGCTGTAGTTGAATGGATTAGCAACTATCTCTCTCTTTTTTTGTTTTTTGTGGTTTGTGGGATCTTAATTCCCTGACCAGGGATTGAACCCTGGGCCCCTGGACTGCCAGGGAATTCCTAACTATCTCTCCTTTCGACACCATACAAATGATAGTTACTCTTCAAACAAAATCTCATAAGTAAACACCATTCAACTAATGCAATGCTAAATTTTATGAGCCAAATTATTTCCTAGTTGTGGTAGATACTGGGTGGCTCCTAATGACTTCTCCTTCCTTGGACCCAGCCCCAGAGACACAGGGGAATGCTTGTATGAAGATGAAAATAGCTGCAGGACTCCAGCTGTATACAATTTTCTGTAAGTCACCACCAGTCCGGATTTGCTGCCCATGACATCTCAGTCAAACCCATCTTCAGTGCCTCATTCTACCTCTCACTCCACGAGCCTGCCTATGAGAGGAAGGGCACACCAGTCCCTAATGATCTGCCCTGTCCTTTATTATGTGGGTGGTAAAATAAGTTCCAGGGTCAGAGGAATGCCATATTAGCTCAAGACAGAGGCCTGCGGGGGCTTTGATGGTGGCTTCTGAGTGATTTGCCAAGGAATGCAAGCCTGGGCCAGGTCTCCCCGTGTCAGGGCCCACTGAATTCCTCAGATTACAGAAAGGGGTTCAATAGAGTCTATTTAGTCACTTCTAGGCTTTTTGCCTTTTGAATGTCCCAGGACAATTTTTCAGGAGGAGCTCAACTCCCACACCCTGACAACTGGCTCCAGCAGCAATGACATATTCCACAGTTCTGGGCTTCTCAGCTTCATCTCAGGTGCAGGTTGCTCTGATTCCATTCATGGCATATTGACTGATTTACTTGGTTGTTAAAACTGCTTTTTGTGTCCCTAATCCTTCTGGTGGGTGTTCATATGTGTAATAATTTCCTAGGGCTGCTGTAACAAATTACCACAAATTTAGTGGCTTAAAACAACAGAAATATACTCCCTCACAGCTCTGGAGGGCAAAAGTACAAAATCAATGTTGCTAGGGTCATGCACCCTTAGGAGGTTCTGAGGGAGAATCCATTCCGTGCCTCTCTCCTACCTTCTGGTGGCTGCTAGGTTTGGGGTTGCCCTCCAATTTCTGTCTCTATCTTCACATGGCCTTCTCTGTGTCTCTGTTTTCTCCTCTTCTTATAAGGGCTCTAGTCACTGGATTTAGGGCCCACCCCAAACCTAGGGTGATCTCATTTCAATATCCTTAATTACATCTGCAAAGACCCTATTTCTTTTTTTGCGGTACGCGGGCCTCTCGCTGTTGTGGCCTCTCCCGTTGCGGAGCACAGGCTCGGGATGCGCAGGCTCAGCGGCCATGGCTCACGGGCCCAGGTGCTCCGCGGCACGTGGGATCTTCCCGGACCGGGGCACGAACCCGTGTCCCCTGCATCGGCAGGCGGACTCTCAACCACTGCGCCACCAGGGAAGCCCGACCCTATTTCTAAATAAGGTCACATTCATAGGTACTGGGGTTAGGACTTGGACATACCTTTTTTGGGATACTACTCAACCTTCTAAAATATGAGATATAAAAAATAGTGATTTGAGGGAATAATATGCCTGATTCTTGTCATAAATTCCATCCCCAAACCTCTTGGCCATAATGTTCAATTCCAGGATCTTCCATCCATTTGGTTATTTTGATTTCTGGAGTTTGAACTGATTCTCACTTCCTGTTGCTCCAAACTTATAGCTCTTTTCACTGCCAGAGGCACAGAGCTCCCTCATTGTGTGGAATGGCCTTACCCCTTCCGTAGGCAGGATGTCTGTGACAAAGAGTGGAAGGTAGTGCCTGTCCACTGAGGCTCGTAACCTGTTGAATGGGTGGTTCTGCTTGTGCTGCACATTGTTACTTTATTTTTTAATTGAAGTATAGTTGATTTACAACATTGTGTTGTGTACACATTTCAGGTGTACAGCAAAGCAATTCAGTTATATATATATTTTTCAGATTATTTTCCATTATAGGTTATTATAAGATATTGAGTATAATTCCTTGTGCTATACAGTAATTATTTGTTGCTTATCAGATACAAACTACTGTGCATGTTGCTACTTTTAATTCAAAGCTTAAGTCCTTGGAAGATGTCCCTGTTTGTCTGGCAGCTGAAAGTGAGGCTCAGGGTCAAGGGTGTTTCTTGTACAATTAACTCACACAGCCATTTCTCATCCTTTTTTAGATTTTTTTCCATTGCATAATCAAAGACTGTTAGGCTGCATTGCTATGTGAGACAATGAACAAAACAATCCAGCAACCTCTGGTGAATCTCTCCACTAGCATCTACTAGTAAGCCAGCAATTATCTTTCAAAAGCAGTATAATTCTCAGATGCTGGAAGCATTGCCTAAATGTTTCTGTTACATTTTTCCTTTTAGGTCCTGCCATCTCTCCCCCTCTCCCCAAATCGTCTTGGTGGGAGAGGCAGAAATCACACACAGACCTCAAGTCTCACCTTTCTTTCTTTTTTTTTTTTTTAATAATAATAATAACAATTTATTAAAAACTGTGGTCAGAAGAACACAAAGCCAGTCTCAACTCAGCACCGCGGGTGCTATTTTGGAATCTTCAGTTTCTTCCTGCATATGCAAAGTAGAGGAGAGAATTGTAGCTATTATCAGAATACTTTCAAATTTTAAAAATGATGTTTTCCGGGGCTTCCCTGGTGGCGCAGTGGTTGTGAGTCCACCTGCCGATGCAGGGGACACGGGTTCGTGCCCCAGTCCGGGAAGATCCCACATGCCGCGGAGCAGCTAGGCCCGTGAGCCATGGCCGCTGAGCCTGCGCGTCCAGAGCCTGTGCTCCGCAACGGGAGAGGCCACGACAGTGAGAGGCCCACGTACCGCAAAAAAAAAAAAAAAAAAAAAAAAAAAGATGTTTTCCTACAATTATCTAGATGTTTCAGATAAATTTGGGTGTAATTTTGGTCCAAACAATCTTTATAATTGTCCAGATTCTCTTGTGCATGTACTTCTAGACACTGCTAAAAATATGTAGCAATGGAAGCAGTACTGTCTGTAAACCCTGTTTCAGTTCCACAGAGAATCTGGGAAAGATATACAGGAATCAAAAAACTTCTCTCAGTGCTATGCGGCTGCTTCCCACTAGCTATCTATTTTACGTTTGGTAGTGTATAATATATATGTCCATGCCACTCTCTCACTTTGTCACAGCTTACCCTTCCCCCTCCCCATATCCTCAAGTCCATTCTCTAGTAGGTCTGCATCATCAAAAAATCTAGAAACAATAAATGCTGGAGAGGGTGTGGAGAAAAGGGAACACTCTTGCACTGCTGGTGGCAATGTGAATTCGTACAGCCACTATGGAGAACAGTATGGAGGTTCCTTAAAAAACTACAAATAGAACTACCATATGACCCAGCAATCCCACTACTGGGCATATACCCTGAGAAAACCATAATTCAGAAAGAGTCATGTACCAAAATGTTCATTGCAGCTCTATTTACAATAGCCAGGACATGGAAGCAACCTAAGTGTCCATCGACAGATGAGTGGTTAAAGAAGATGTGGCACATATACACAATGGAATATTACTCAGCCATAAAAAGAAACGAAATGGAGTTATTTGTAGTGAGGTGGATGGACCTAGAGTCTGTCATACAGAG
>RJWK010028801.1:0-25616 GCA_004363435.1 Platanista minor | reverse complement strand
GGCCTCTCCCGTTGCGGAGCACAGGCTCCGGACGTGCAGGCTCATCGGCCATGGCTCACGGGCCCAGCCGCTCCGTGGCATGAACCCGTGTCCCCTGCGTCGGCAGGCGGACTCTCAACCACTGCGCCACCAGGGAAGCCCTCTGCTTTGTCTTGAAGGTACAATTCCTTGTAAAGAAAAGAGAGTATTTGCTTTCACTTTTGGCTTTATTATCTCACTGTTAATTATTTAATCCTGTGATGATTATTGCATTGCCCCCCAAAATGAATTTTCTGTTTTTATTTGGATCAAACGGTGGTTTTCAAAGTGTGGTCCCCAGGGACTTTGCTGGTGGCGCAGTGGTTAGGAATCTGCCTGCCAACACAGGGGACACGGGTTTGAGCCCCTGGCCCAGGAAGATCCCACATGCCGTGGAGCAGCTGAGCCCGTGAGCCACAACTACTGAGCCTGTGCTCCTCAACAAGAGAAGCTACCGCAATGAGAAACACAACGCACCGCAACGAAGAGTAGCCCCCGCTCGCCGCAACTAGAGAAAGCCCCTTCCCAGCAATGACGACCCAATGCAGCCAAAAATAAATAAATTACGTTAATTTAAAAAAAAAAAAAAAGAAAAAAAAAGTGTGGTCCCCAGACCAACAGCATGAGTATCACCTGGGGGGAATTCATTAAAAAGGCACATTCTCAGGCCCTACCCCAGGCCTACTGAATACAGAGGTCTGATTCCAGAGAATGTGCGTTTCTAAATTTTTAACTGTGATTAAAAAAAACGTAAAATAAAATATACCATCTTAACTATTTTTAAGGACAGACTTCAGTAGTGTTAAATATTTTCACATTATTGTACAGTAGGTCTCCAGAATAAAACTAAATCTCCATACCTATTGAACACTTCTCATTTCCCCCTTTTCCCAGCCCCTGGCAGCCACCATTTTACTTTCTGTCTCTATGAGTTTGACTACTTTATGTCCCTTGTATACGTGGAATCATATAGCATTTGTCTCTTTGTGGCTGCCTTAGTTCACTTAGCCTCATGTTCTCAAGGTTCATCTATGCTGTGGCATGTAACAGGATGTCCTTTCTTTTAAAGGCCGAGTGATTTTCCACTGTATGTATTTACATATCACTTTTTTCCATTCATCTGTTGACCTTTTAGTTCACCTGCATCTCTTGGCTATTGTGAATAATGCTTCCGTAACACAGCAGTGCAGATACCAAGATCCTGATTTAATTTCCTTTGGATATGTACCCAGAGCGGGATTGCTGGATCTTAAGAAACCTCCACACTGTTTTCTGTGGCACCTCTGCCATCTTACATTCCCACCGGCAAGAATGTCCATTTTCGGTGCATGTGCAGGTCATACTGGTGCACACTCAAGTTTGAGAACCACTGGATCCAAGAATACCACCCTTCTCCACAGATGTTGTTGTGACTGACATCTACGTGAGAAATTAATCTTGTTGGGGGACATTCTCCAACAGGTGAGCCGTCTCCTAATTTTGGGAGGGGCCAACGTGAACTACAGGACCGAAGTGTTAAATAACGCCCCGATCCTGTGCGTCCAGTCTCACCTCGGCCACGAGGAGGTGGTCACTCTGCTCCTGGAATTTGGCGCCTGCCTGGACGGCACGTCGGAGAATGGCATGACTGCCCTCTGCTATGCGGCCGCTGCCGGCCACACGAAGCTGGTGTGTCTGCTGGCCAAGAAGGGGGCGAGGGTAAGCAGCAGCCTTCTCCAGCGGGGGAGGCAGGGGCGAAGGTGGGAGGGGTCTTCCATTGCTTGTAGAAATCTCATTTTCTGGGCCAATCTCCCTTTGGTCTCTGCTTTGTCAAGTTGCAGTGAACAGAAATCACCACATAAACAGAAAAGGTGGAGCTACAGGCTCCAGACAGTGTGTGATGTAGCCTGATGTGGGTGTGTGTGTCACCTCCGGGAAAGAGAAGGGGCCGTGTGTTTTGTTCGAAGCTCTTACTCTGCTTAATCTGGAACTTAGCACAGAATTTAACACAGCACTGGCTTGGTTGAAAAGATATAAATGTTTGATTTTTTTTCTCCTTTCTTCTTATTCCGTTTCATGTCTTTTTTTTTTTTTTTTTTTTAAAAAAAACAATAAAATGAGTTCTATGGGTCTTGGAAGGCATGTGCTTAAGCATATGGTTGCAGGAACACTAGAAGGCCCCAAATCCTCATTTCTCCAGCTGCCAGCTGGGACGTTGGGCAAGTTGTTGAGCCTGTGCGCCTCAGGCTTCTCATCCGAAAAATGGGCGTAACAACAGGACCTACCACAGGGCTGTTGTGTGAGGAAATCAATATATTAACAATACAGTATCAGTAAATCAATATATTAACGGTACAAAGTAACTATTATTGTTAACGGGGGTTACTCGAGGACTATCAATGTTAAGAGATGAAATGAGAACAGCGCCAAGTTCACAGTAAACTCTGTTTAGGTTTATTATAAGCACTTCATTGGGGAAGGGAGAAGGTACTTTTGAACAACAATAGAAGTAAATCACTGATATTTGTCCTTCTTCTTTATAGTTAGGATCGTTAAAGTTCAACGAAAATACATGAGGCTTATAGTAACTATGGGAGTCTTTTTGGTTTTTTTCTCTCAGAAGTAAAGCATTTGGGACAGGTCACCATTAGCTCATGGAGGAAGGGAAATGTTGCTGTTAAGCCTTCCCAGTGGGTTCATTACTGCTCATCACCACACCTCCATTTCCACTTCCAAATCGTGGCTGGGCTTTATCCGGAGGCTAGCTGAAAGCTCTGTAGGAGGGGATGGGTTGTGTAATGGCTCTCGCAAAGCCTCTGGGTTGAGGTGTAGAGCATGCTCAGAATTTGCAAGCAAGGCTGGACCCTGAGTCCTCTTCCAGCCCAGTATTTCCAGGTTTAGACAGGGAATGATGTGTTGTCTGCTGCCTCTTGCACCTCGTTCAGAGCCGGGTTTTCCAGCCCCCTTCCTCTCGCTGGCTTCCCCGTCCCCAGCAAGCAAAGGGCTGCTCTTCTCCCCAAGTCATAGCTCGTCACAGCACATGTAGAACATACTCTGCCCGAGTTACCGAGGTTGGGAAGTATAGGTTTTGGTCTGGCCTCATACCTGCTTCCCAGAGAGCCTGGAGCTCTGGGTCATTTGCGAGGAGGATGTCTTGTGATCACTAGTTGTACAGAGGGAACTCGAGGCCTGGAATAGTGCATTAATGACAACATAGCAATTCGGACGGAGACTCTCCAGAGAGACATACTTGGGACATCATCCCCTTACACCTGCAGTGGGATGGGGTTTGCACAGAGCATGTGTGGGGCACTGTGACAAAGTGATGCTAAACCGTGACATTCCCCTGCTCCTCCCCTCCCTCCCGCCCAGGTGGACCACTTGGATAGGAAAGGCCAGTGCGCGCTGGTCCACAGTGCCCTGAGGGGCCACGGCGACATTCTCCGCTCCCTGCTGACCTGCGAGTGGTCCGTGGGCCCACCCCAGCCAGGCGTGCTGAGGAGGAGCCAGGCCCTGCAGCAGGCACTGACAGCGGCCGCCAGCATGGGCCACAGCTCGGTGAGTGGGGCTACCAGGGCCCTTCCTGGGAAACTGGGAGCCCCGTGTAGCCCGGTGGGTCGGGTGTTTTTTACAGCCACCTTCTCCGGAGTTGCCAGCTCGTGACGCACCAAAGGAATGAAATACAGTGAGGGTTTCACCACGTGTAAGGATCTTCTGTTGTTGTCAGGCCTGTCCTGTGAGTGAAAATGCAGGGCAGTGCCCTCAGTCTCAGGTGCTGGCCGGGCAGGGGCTGGCTGCTCCCCCGTGGAGCCCCTCCACGTTGCTTCTTCCCCTCTTCTTTCCTTGTTCTATTTTTACCCTCTACCTCTGCTGTCTACCTTTTCCCCCTTTGATTCCTTCTTTTGTCCTTGTGATCTTTTAACAATAATCACATGGAATCCTAATTATAAACTTGTTCTTGGGTATTTGAAGGATCTTTAAAAATAGAACTTCAGTGCTCTGGTAGCATGAAAGAGTGCTTATCATTCGTGGTTCCTGCACTGAAGGAAAACTTCATGCCGTGGTTAACACCGAGCACTTAACTTCTGGTAGGTGTCAGTATTCCTCGATTTGAAGAATTCACGGGCATCTCCTGACCCGTGTGTCTGTGAACTTAATAATGTTTTACCCTCTCTGTCCGTGTATTTCTCACGCTGTATTACGTATCTTCAAGCAGTTACAGAGTTGCCAGCGTTTGGTAAGATTCTTCCCCACAATGACTAAAACGTAAATTTGGTTGCAAAGCCAGCTGGCTGACTTTTAGCATTTAAAACACTAGAGCAGATACACTCACACACTGCTGGCTTACTGGTGGCATTTAAAGCATCAAAAATATACATATACACTACTTCAGCCAACACAATATATTGCAGTAAGGTGAATGCAGAAGCATATAAGAAAACGCAGCTGCCTTTTCTTAACACAGACATAAAAGAGATTTACAAAAATGTGAAATCATGCCAGTCAAGTCAGCTTATCTATATGTTTTTAGCTTGGGGGAAAATACTCATTTCATAAAAATGTGTTAAATGTTACCATGTGGTAGGTTTGTTATAATTCCTTTAAAATAAAAAGGTAAATAAATACGTTTAAATACCCATATGTATATAGATTCCGAGAGAGCGCATGAAGTACACTTATTTGAATGGAGATGTTTTTCCTCGTTAAACCGTTCCCTAAATCTGTGTGGGTCCCGAATGTGCAAAATCATCTTAGGGAGCACAGGGAAGCCACAATGGATGTGACCTTGGTCTCAGCTCGTTTTAAAGCTGGCCGTGGGGAGCTGTGGAAAAGCAACTGCAGCACATCCGGTAACTGTTTCATGGAACAGGACAGGATTTGTTCACCAGAAGACTTGAAGGGTGTATTAGGTTCCTCATGCTGTTGTAACAAGTGTCCACAGACTTTAGTGTCTTAAAACAACCTGTTCTGGAGGTCAGAGGCTGAAATTAAGTTGGGTCAGGAAGCCAGCGCTCCTTCTGGAGGCCCCAGAGGAGAGGGTTTCTCTATTTTTTTCCAGCTTCTAGAAGCCACCTTTATTCCTTAGCTTGTGACCCAGCCTCTGTCTCAGAGTGTGTCCCTCTAACTGAGGCCCCTGATCTCTTCCTTCCTCTGACCCTGGGTCCTCCTGTTCCTCTTATGAACAGCTGTGTTCTTATCAAGTGTACATCAAACATACACTTGGATAATTCAGGATAATCGTCCCGTTTCAAGATTCGTAATCGCATTCGCACATGCCCTCTTGCCGTGTCAGGGAACGTTCACAGGTTTTCAGGGCTAGGATGTAGGGCCCTTATTGGGAGTGGATTGAGAGACTGGAAAATGGCTTCGGCGAGCTCTCTGGTCGCTGCACGTGAGCGGGGTGGATGTTGGCTCTGGTTCGGGGCTCAGATACTTCTGTTTCCCCACGGGCCAGCACCCCTGCCTCCACACCTGTGACCCAGCCTGCTCTTTGACAGAGGGAAAAGAATAATGTTGTCAGTAGAGAAATTTGGAACAGCACTGTTTTATTTTACTGACAAGGTATGTACATCACCTTTTGTTTTCCTTCCTCGTGAAAAAAAGGGATTCACCATCTTCTGGCGATTTATGCAGAAACTGCACTGTGTATGATCTCCCCTGTCCTTTGTTGATTAGATTAGGCTGGCATATTTGGGTCATGCTGGAATTCATTAGAATTCTGAGTACCTAGTAATCCTGAACAATGTTGCCGAAATTCACTGTCTTTTTTTTCTTTTCCTTCTCAAAGCGAAAGTGTGAATAGCATACGAATTATGCTGGACAACCGTTTTCTTTATGTTTTCTCTCCTTGTGCAGCATAAGATAATCATGGTTAAAAAACAACACACTCTCTCCTTTGATACATAGGATACAATTAAGCACATATGGCTTTGAGAACTCATTAAATCACCTTGCCACTTCTGACAGGTGGTCCAGTGCTTGCTGGGACTGGAAAAGGAGCATGAAATAGACATCAATGGCACCGACACCCTGTGGGGAGAAACAGGTAATTATGGTTCACTGCTTGTAGTTGGGGCCAAGTAGCTTCTTGACATTTTAGCCTGCATTTTGGCCTAATTGTCTGAAGAATGACTTGGGGTGCGTCTAGTCCTATTGTTATTTTATCACAAGGCATTTGAAGTTAAGAGCTTTTAAAACTTCCCAAATGGCTACTAAAACTTTTCTAGAAGCAAGTGCAATTTGAATCATTTTGGATTTACCAGCAGTTTCTGTGCATGTGATGAATGTCAGCTAGAAATACCCAAATAAGGTAGTGGTTTCTGCTTTGCTGCGTTTTCTCATGTCCTAACCAACCTGGTCTTCCTGTGACCCGTGCAGAGTGAGCAGAGCGGGAACTTCCAGCCCCATGTTCAGGTGAATCAAAGGTGCTCAGCAAGGAAGGCTCTGGCCTGCCTTCTGGAAGGAGAGTAAGACTCAGTCCTCATGGAGCCTGCTTAAAATACTGAATACCAGCTAACAAGTCAGTTTCCGAGGGTGTGCGGGTGTGTGTTGAGCTGTAGTGGAGGAAGGAAGCGTGGGGCGAGTACATCTGAGTTGGACACTTGTCAGATTAATATAAATAACACTGCTTGGAAATTTTCCATCCGACTGAATTGGTATTAGAAATGTAAGACTTTGTTAACAGTTGTTGTTTAATAGATGTAACCAAGGTGTTTAATATGCATTTCCAGGCTGTGTCCTGTGTGTATACATAGTGTATAGGACTGCAGTGTCTCCTGCAGAGATTTATTTCCAAATGCTTCTCACTTATTTCCTAACAAGCCAAATGGTAGGTAGTGTGTAGAGTCCATCAGCTAACTCATACTTATTAAGAAAAGCCTCAGCGTTTCCTGGTGGGTATCACAGGTGCTCACCCCCCAACCCATGGTTGCCATCACGCACACGCATGGGGCTTACAGTTGCTCGTTGTGGTGATGTGGGCCATGGGGGTCCTGGCGGGAGGAGAGGTGGCATGACCCGGGGTTCAGGGAGAGCACAGGACCCCCAAACAGGATTGGATTGTGCTTGGGGTATACGTGTGTGGATGTAAATACTGGCCTTAATTCCTTCTGGAGTCTTTCCCCCACCCATTTCTCTGTACCACAGCACAGGCCGCTCTATAATTTGATAAAAGGAAGGCTTCTACCACTTCCTGTTGTGTGGCAGGCAGCACGACAGCCGGGCAGGTTAGCACGTGACTTTCTTTGTGCTTAGCCAGAAGGTCCGAATCCCTGCCTTCCGTTGCCTGGTTATCACCTTCGGGCAGGTAACTTTGCCTTCTTGCCAAATGAGGTAAATAAGTGTTTCTAGGATTGCCGTGAAGACTAAATGAGATGAGATAATCTCGGCCAAATGTTCCCAATGCTAAGAACCCCTGGGGCAGTTGAGCCTAGAAATTCTGATTCATTAGGTCTAGGGTGAGTCCAAGACTCTCCTAACAGGGCACCCAGGTGGTTTCGTGGCTTCAGGACAAAGAGAGAAGCACTGTGAGGAGCTGTCTGAAGTGCCGGCCTTACAGTGCCAGTAATGAGAGGAGCTGGTGATGATGATGAGGGTCAGTGCTAGCAGTAGTACAGTGACAGCCCTCACTTAGCTCAAATAAGAATCTCCAATGTTTAATATTAGAGTTGAGTTTTCTTTCTGGAAGAAAAAGTCCAGAGAAGCAGAGAAGGGCTTCATTTGAGGGCTCTGTGTGAGCAGTCTGTTTTGTCTCGAGATGATGAGTCCTGAACTTCAGTAACCACCTCCCTCCCTTGCCCCTTGAGAATCCGCTAGGTTGCAGGCTAAAGAAGCATGTAAGAGAAACCACAGAAGCCCATCAGCCTCAATGAAA
The DNA here is from genome assembly GCA_004363435.1 of Platanista minor. Lineage (NCBI taxonomy): Eukaryota > Metazoa > Chordata > Mammalia > Artiodactyla > Platanistidae > Platanista > Platanista minor. Next base: position 17,746 of record RJWK010028801.1, on the reverse strand, counting down.
GAATGAGCCAACAGTTCAGCCTCTCCCAAAGCCTCATGCATAACCTTCAGACCACTTTGCAGCCTGAGAAGCAGGTCACATCTTCCCTCAGCAGGCATTAAGAGTGAATTAACTCAGGCAAGCCTTTGAGAGACTTTTGAAAAAATTTAAACCAAGAGAAAGCTAAGCACTATTTCTCAGGCTTAGAGGCCTCAGCAGCGCTCTGTGTCTGCATGTCAGTAAAGCCAATCGTGCCTGCTCCGCGTTTTTCTATCTGATACCTTTCTCCTGTGTTCTTTCAAAAATGTCCACCAGTGTCTGTTACCACAAAGCCTCCTGATTTCCAGGTCTGTGGTTGTCAGAGGAATACTTTGAAATCTTGAGGAGGAGGTTTTAGATGAGAAAGCATCTGCAAATCTGGGGCTTTGCACGAGTGTCTGCTGCATTGCCCAGATTGTGAGCTCTGTGTTTGGGATTTGGCCACATAGGGTCCACATTACCTGACCCCAAATGCCTTCTGGAAGAGAAGTACCCGGTGCTGATGACAGCCTGAGTGGCCGGGTCAGCGCATAGTCCTTGTTCTCACCAAACCGCCAGCTGCTGGGTCCCCAGCAGCTGCTCTGTGCACTCTTTCTAATTGCTAGGGACTCTCAGAGTTAGAGCGATTGTTTTGCTTCCTGGTTTGTTTGATCCTCTTTCCTGGGTGTGGTCAATGGTGCTTTGTGTCTAAAACACTCTAGGATGGAGCTTGTCTGTCTCCAACCACAGTGAGAGGGTAGGATCCCAAGAGTGATCGTGTCTGGGGTGTGAGCAGGTGATGGGACAATCAGACGCTGTGTGTGAATAATGCAGTTCCTTATTTCTGTTTGACCCTTGTGTGAGTTCATACAGGTCTATTCAGTGTAGGTTAGCTATGAACAGCTTGGCTTTAAAATGCCAGCTGATGGGGCTCCAAGAGAGGGTCTCCGGGGTGCGTTCTTGGCTCACCTTCCCATCTTTGAAAGGCCCGTTGGTTTCCGTGCAGCACTACGCTGCCCTGTTTGGAGCACAGCCACCCGCCCATCTGACCTCTCCCAGCCACGTCCTGGAGGTGGGAGCGCTAAATCAGTGCGCAAAGTCCTCCTCCACTTTTCTGCCGGGAGGGACCCTTGCAGTCCCGGGGGAGCTGCTGTGTGTTGCTCAAGTGGGGTTTTCATGCCTGTTGCCGACTGGAAGCAGCAGGTCATCAGTGAGAGATAATGACAGCGGACAGCCGGGGAGGAGGGAGCACAGGGGGCACAGCCCCACGAGAGGCCCCCTGTCACCCAGGCCCATCTACGTGGAGGTGATGGCAGTAGGTTCAGTTGTGTGCCTTCAGTGCCCTGAGCATCTCCCTGCTGATGACCTGGAGTCACCAAACAGTGTCCCAAAAGGGGGTGGCTCCTGCCTTAGGTGTAAAGAGACAAGACAGTGTATAGAGTAGATTTTTAAAACATTCACCTAAAATGGGAACAATGTGGGGCTTCCCTGGTGGCTCAGTGGTTGAGAAGTCCGCCTGCCGATGCAGGGGACGCGCGGGTTCGTGCCCCGGTCCGGGAAGATCCCACGTGCCGCGGAGCGGCTGGGCCCGTGAGCCATGGCCGCTGAGCCTGCGCGTCCGGAGCCTGTGCTCCACAACGGGAGAGGCCACAGCAGTGAGAGGCCCGCGTACCGCAAAAAAAAAAAATAAATAAATAAAAAAAAAATAAAATAAATAAAATAAAATGGGAACAATGTTTACTTTGGGGGTTATTGCAGTAAACTCAGAGTTTTAAGAAAAGTTGCAGAATACAGATGTGCCTTGGCGATATATGGTGACTTTGGTTCCAGACTGCTGTAATAAAGTGAATGGCACAGTAAGAGCGAGTCACACAAATTTTTTGGTTTCCCAGCGCATGTAAGTTACATTTACACTGTACTGTAGTCTATTAAGTGTGTAATAGCTTTATGTCTTTAAAAAATGTACGTACCTTAAAAATACTTTATTGCTAAAGAAATGCTCACCATCATCTGAGCCTTCGGTGTGTTGTAATCTTTTTGCAATAGTAACATCAAAGATCAGTGATCACAGATCACCATAATGAGTATATAATAATAATGAAAACATTTTAAATACTGCAAGAATTACCAAAACATGACACCGGGGCACAAAGTGAGCAAAGGCACTGTCTGCAAAGTGCAATTAAGTGAATTATGCCTGTATGTCTACTGGTTTTGGAGAGCAGAGGGCCTAAGTTATGTAAGTGTCCCTTTCCACCAGCATTTGGAGCCATTTGCTTTTTACGTCTGTTTGATGTCTAGATCCAGCCCTTCAAAAATCGGTCCTATAGGGCTTCCCTGGTGGCGCAGTGGTTGAGCGTCCGCCTGCCGATGCAGGGGACACGGGTTCGTGCCCCGGTCCGGGAAGATCCCACGTGCCGTGGAGCGGCTGAGCCTGCGCGTCCGGAGCCTGTGCTCCGCACCGGGAGAGGCCACAACAGTGAGAGGCCCGCGTACCACAAAAAAAAAAAAAAAAAAAAAAAAAAATCAGTCCTATAGCTCTTTAGCGCTTCTCCTCGGGCTCACACAGTTGAAGGAGTGTGACACTCAGGTGAGGGGGGGAGTAAGGAGAAAGCTCGGAGCTACTGCGCAGTGGGCTTGGGGTGCATCTCCGCCAAGCAGCTCCGCCCACGAGGCAGCCGAGACCCTTTGCTCGTGCCGTTCACACTCTTGGTCGGACAGCCTTGATCCCATGATTTCCGGGCAGCCTGAACCATGACAAGAGCGCATCAGACGCTTGTGTTATCTCTGTTTCAGGCCTTCCACAGCCATGACAAGCAAGCACTGGCTCCCACGAAGTCTTGACCTAACCGAGTTACTGTTTCCTTGTCAGTGTGTGATGGGAATCTGCCCAAACTGAAATGATCAGAAATGCTTGACTGATGACCTCATGGTGTTTTGAATTGTCAGAGGAACTGTGCTTCCAAACTCTAGGCCACTGTCAAGTCTGTGAGCCTGTTGTCTGTCTCTGGGCAGAACTTCACGCTCTGTAAAGGGACATAAAGGCCCTTCTGTTTCAGCAAGTTTGCCTGACTTGTAAGCAAAGACTTCCCAGCCCTGGCCCCTCGGGGTCACCTTGCAGTTCCCTTCGTAGTACTTACCACTGAAAAATTCGATTGTTGGTGTTGCTTATTTGATGAAAGCTTGTCGTCCCCAAATTGTGGGCTTCAGGAGGGCAGAACTTTCCAGGTCTCTTGTGCTCATCTCTGTGTGTGGTCATTGTGTCTGGTCTCCTGTTGTCCAGTAGAACTTTCTGTGGTGATGGAAATGCTTGCTTTCTGTGCTGCCCAACCAGGTAGCCACTAGCTGCTGATCTTGCCTTCTGCTTGTCACATAGGTGTTGAATGAGCGGACAAGCGGGTTTAGAGAAAACAAAGCTAGGTAACTTTTAGGGTAGGTGACGCTCACTTTGCAGAATAATTTGGGAGAAATCGTTGTTGGAGGGGAGAGGTAAGGAGCCCAGTTGCTCATCGGGACCCAGTCCTCTGGTGTCTTCGTGTCTGTCGTTGTGCAGGTCACGTCCTGCTGGATTCCAGGCTGGCTGACATGCCTTCGTCCCAGTCATCAGTGTGGCTGGGTGCTGGGTTACATCTTTTGGAACACACAGCTATTAGCAGCCACACGTGGCCTGGGCACGGGTGACAGGCCATGATGGACCATGACAGGCCAGGATGGACCGTGCCAGCCCCATCTGTGTGTCCATAACATCTCCCTCCCTGCATCACCAGCTTCTTTCTAAGAAGGGCTGAAGTTTTCTCCCCAGTATTTAGCTGCGTGGCCCTCCATTATCATAGTTCGCACAGGCCGTTTAGTCCAGCACGTGTGCTGATCCCAGGTCACTCTTCTCTGATTCTGCACGGAATTCTGGATGGGACTTGAGTCTCAGGCCCAGCCTGTCAGCTGGGGTGTGGGCATTTCCAGGCCAGTCTTGGGGGAGGGGTCCTCACATCTGGTTCCTTACGGGGCCAGGAAGCCGGGTAAATGAGTTGTCCTTCGTCCTTGATGTCTTAAAAGTTTCCCTCTCATCTCCATACAGCTGCTTCGGTTTCCCCTCTGGGGCTCTGCCTGTGTCCTTCTGGAGGTGAGGTGTCCTTCTGCTCTCATTGCAGGGACCACGGACAGCAGAGCTCATCACACCCAAAGCCACCCCAGAACTCGGTGCATGCATGCCAGGCGACAGGATACCTTGTTGTTGATTTAAAAATAACCCTTTGTTTATTCAGATTTTACCTTAGGTCTTTTGGAGAGAGGAGGGCTATTGTTTGGTAAGAATTTAAAGAACGCTTGAGACTTACTGGATTGAGTTTGGCCTTCACACAGGTTAGGTACATCTCAGGGCAGAATTCAGGTGAGAGACCGGAAAGAGAAAAGAATTGGTCTCTTGCTTGTTGGGGCATGTGGAGAATTTGTGTGAAGGAATTTACTAGATGTATCTCGTAGAGAAAAGCAAGTGACTTCCCTTGTACACTGAAGATACCCGATTTTTTTGGAGGTCCCGAGCCCCTCACCGGTACTGCTGTTGGAAAATCCTTGTCCAGGCATTCCTTCCTCTGCTAGTGTTTGCTTTAGGAAAGTACAATAAGATTGGTGGAAATCCAGGTTTCTGTCAGTGCTAAACAAGGTAGAAGTTCTTGGTTGTCCTTTGAAAGCATGCAAGAGGGGTAACCCAGGACCTTAGAGGGTATGAGGGAGGGGATAACCCAGAATGGGTAGGGGAGAGGTGATCCAGGATCCTGGATGGGAGGGGGCAACCCAGGACCTAGGAAGGGAGGGGAAGGGTGGATAACCCAGAACCCTGGAGAGGATGGGAGGACGGAGCTCTGGACCCTGAATGGAGGGGAATTGGGGAATAACCCAGGACGGTGCAAGGGGAGGGACAAAGTTGAGCAATGTAGGCACTGGGGAAGGGGGTAATGTAGGTGCTGGGGGAGGGGGTAGCACAGGCTCTGGAAGGAGGGAGATGGGTGTGGGGTCACCCTAACAATAGAGAGGATTTGGGGGGTAAGAACCAAAGGGACTGGGTTTGTCCACACCCTGTCCCCTTCCTGCTCTAGCAGACCCCTGGGGTTTGCCCCTGACGTGGGTGTGTTCTGGAGACCTTTCCTCTGCTGAGAGGACAGCAGGAATCAGCAGACCTGTGTGTCCCTGTCCTACAGGGCAAGGAGCGGGGGCCCGTAGAAACCCGCAGAGGCATTTCAGGTGTAGATGGGCTGGAAGCTTGACCACTTACCAGGACCCTGTGCTCCGCCTTCCTTCATTGTACTGCTTTCGCTGTACACAGAGGCCTTTGTTCTAGTGAGTTCCTTCCTATTCATTAAAAGAACAAAGGCAAAACTTGGGCTTTCACCATAAAGGCGTGTGCTCATCTACATTTTGCTAGCTTAGAGCATCTTTACCCACAAACACGGGGCTGCTTGTTCTTTTGGTCACTCCCTCCTAACAGGACTGCACATGGTTCACCTGCTGTCCCAAGGGAAAATCATCCTTGATTCTTCCAAATTCCTACCGCAATGATACTTGGATTCTCTTTTTTTTGAGCCTGGATCTCAACTTGTGTAGGATGGTTTTGTCGAAACTGCCCTCCTTTTTACACTGACCCCTTACATGGGGTCCTGCCCATAACTCTGTTCTCCTCAGCCCAGCCCTTTGAGGGCACGAGAAGGAGCAGCACGTTGTACGTGCTTCAGATAATTCGGTGTGTAAGAGGGTCTGTCCAAAATGTGAGCATTCTCAGCACACTTTCCAAGTGGCAGCTGGTCAAAGCTGCGATCGCCTGATAGGTTTTTGGCACAAAGTCTATGGAACATGATTTATGTCATCCATAGTTGAGGAAATTGTTTTTAAATTGAATTATGTTCTTTATAGCACACATAATTCCTCAAAGGATTTGAGGAGGCTTACTTGAATTAATACATTTAAGAAAAGGGAAAAAAGTCAGGAATTGGACATGAGGAAGAGCAGGGATATTCCTGCCATAATGTCCTGAATGTTTACTAGGTCGAGCTACTGTTTTGGCCTTAGGATGCTGTGTGACCAGAGTTAGAGGGAGACATAGTCATTACAGATTATTCACTGTCTGTGGGAGAAAGCTTAACAGTTCTTCAGGAGAAGAAAAGTGTTTTCTGGTACCCTTGTTCTAAAACAACATTCATAGTCTGTTTGATTAGTTGGATATTTTTTAAAAGGAGACTTCTTAGGGGGCAGAAGTGTGAGAATTAAGAACTCAGATTCCAGCCAGACTCCCTGACTTCAAATCCTGTCTTCCCTCCTCCTAGCTGTGTGACCTTAGGTGAGTTGTTCAACTTCTCTGGACCATATTTTCCTCATCTGCAAAACCAGGATGAGTGGTACTTGCTCGTAAAAGTTAGTTGTGTAGGGGTGTGTGTGGTGTGTGTGTGTGTATTTTTTTTTTTGTAAGATTTTTGATGTGGACCATTTTTAAAGTCTTTATTGAATTTGTTACAATATTGCTTCTGTTTTATGTTTTGGTTTTTTGGCCCCAAGGCATGTGATGTGGGATCTTAGCTCCCCAGCCAGGGATCGAACCTGCACCCCCCCTCATTGGAAGGTGAAGTCTTAACCACTGGACCGACCGCCAGGGAAGTCCCAGAAGTTAGTTGTATATTAAATTAATTTATGAATTTGAAGGGCCATGAAGCATCATGTAAGAAGCAGTTTACAAGTGTCAGAGTATATTATTAAAATATGTCAGGCTCTTCCTATTTTGCCTGTGAGAAGAGGTAAGCTCAAGGTCCTTCTGTTCTGCCATCTTGTCCAGTAATCTCACTTTGCACTGTTTTCTTACCCTTTAAAAGTTCTCAAGACCTAGGATCCTTAGAATCACAAAGCATATCATTGAAAGAGACTAATAAGCTTATGGTATAGGTGCAAATAGTTGAGGTCCAAAGACATTTAATTATTTCATCAAGGTTTCACAGTGAATGGGTGGCAGAACCGGGACCAAAACTTCTCAGGTGATCAGGATCTTCCTGTTCTGATTGAGAGCAAACCTCCAGGTTCTTTCAGCTGCTTGGGTTTAATTTCTGACACTGAATCAGCTTTATGATTCAGGGCAAGTGTTGTAACTCTTGTGACTCAGTTCCTTCACCTCAATAAAATGGACATCAAAGTCTTCTAATTCAAAGGATTCTTGTCAAGCTTAAGTAAGAAGTCACCCGTAGTCTTTTGCCCAGAGCTCGGCAGCTCTGCGTGTTCAACAGATACGATATGCTGCGAAGGTTGTGATGAGCTGATTGTTAATATTAATTATTGTAATATATTTATGCTATACCTTTGGTCTTGATAGAGCATTGAAATGAATGCTTAAGTGACAGAATCTTAGTTACTTTGCAATCCCTTTATGGATTTGAAGGATGGAAAAGAATTTTGGTCACATGGGAAGTCCCATTTAGTGGCAATTACGCATTTTATTTCTATAAGAAAATTCCTTGGTAATCTGAGGTGCATATTTAACCCTGGGTACAGAGACTGCCAGCATATGTTTTTCCTCTAGAACTGGTCACATGCCAGGGGTGTCTTGGTTCCTCAGACTTGGTTTCTGCCTTGCTCTGTAAGTAGCTCACTGGGAAGAGGGCTGATTTGGTGGGGGCATCTTTATGTGCGGTTTGGTTGCTGCCTGTTGCCTTGTCACAGAGACTCCGTCTCCTCTGACCCCAGCCCGGCCTGCAGCTGCGGGGCCTCCCGGGATACTTAATGCCAAGTGCGGAATGGCGAGGCACGGTCAGAACACTAAGGAATGTGTTCCAAACAGCCACTGGTGAGCTTCAGAGAGCTTTTGGGCAGAGCCGGCTTCCCGTTCCTAAGGTCACCCTCCCAGCATGGGCGTCTGTCAAGGCTGGGGGTGCTGGAGGCTCCTGGGGGTTCGTCTCCGGTGCAATGGCATTTTTCAGTGAGAACAGTCTTTGATGTGTTTTATTTTATCCTTTGCATTGTTGAGGATTCAGATCTTTGCGGAGGTGAAGAATTTTTAGCTGTTGGGGAGTTTATTCTTCTAATGGAAGCCCTCCTCTCCTTTAGCCAGGAAGGAGATACCTAATAACAAAGCAAGGCTATGATACTGGACTTTTATAAATCTCAGCCCTGTCTGTAGAAGGGGGAGGGGGAGGGGGTATTGCCTGACTTCCCGGGGCGAGGACAGGGCGCTGCTTTCATTCAGAGGCCTTTGGGACCAGCCTCTCTGAGTGGCAGCGCTGCCCAGACCCAAAGGGCAGCAAAGCAAAACACAGGCCGACTAGCCTCTGGGGTGACAACTCCTCGAGAGGTTATTTGTGCGTGCAGGGCGAGGGGCTGCCATTGCCAGAGAGGTTTAAAAAATTATAGAATCCCAAATTACATTTCAGCATTAAGATAAAATAGCTGAAAATTCCCCAGCATTCCACGTGCACTTTTACCTTTGTTCTCCTCCGGCCCGGGTTCTGTCTTCACTGCCTTTGTCGCATCTAATGGTTTCCATCTTGGTCATAACTAGATGACATTTATGAGACCCCTGCTGCTTATCCCTGTTCATTTTCCACCCATTTTTATAAAAGATGGGAAAAGCCAGCATGTCAGGAAATAAATCACATCAGTGAACACACGTATGGAAGCAAAGCTGAGCCACGCTGCCCATGACCTGGGTCGCCATCTCAGCCGGCAGGAAGCGCGCTTCTGCGGGCGCGCACTGCTCTGGCTTGCATGCTCAGCTGGGGCCTAGGGGCGTGGGCTGGCTCGTCACCGTGTGGTATGTGAAAAGGTCACTGTCCAGAAGCAGGGACTGCCTGCGTGTGCTCTGACCTGTCACCCTTTTCTGTAAGTCGGGAGAGAAGCATGTAGGCAGATGGGTCGACAGTCCATTGTTTTTGTTTTTTTTTGTGTGGCACGCGGGCCTCTCACTGTCGTGGCCTCTCCCGTTGCGGAGCACAGGCTCCAGACGCGCAGGCTCAGCTCTGCGGCATGTGGGATCTTCCCGGACCGGGGCACGAACCCGTGTCCCCTGCTTTGGCAGGCGGACTCTCGACCACTGCGCCACCAGGGAAGCCCAACAGTCCATTGTTGAAGCCCCCAGGCCTGCTGGCCTGGCCCAGGGACACACCCCTGTGTGTCTGAGGGACAGACCTGCCATAAAATATCACAGACAGCCCTGCTTATGGAATGACTGAGTTCCAGGCAAGTTGCCGTTGAGCTTTTGTAAATCACATCTTTGCCCAGAGAACTTTAGTTCTTAAAAGATTCCTGCAAATGATCCATTTTACCAGGAACCATCTCTCACTGATGTTTTTTCAGCGAGGATTTCGTATTGTTGAGGGTCAGTTGGGTTTTCTTAAAATGAACATCTGCCACGACAAACATACTCATGCTCTGAAGACAGAAGACAGTATTGCCGAGGTAAAATTAATCAGAAAATGACACATGGCTTCGTGGCAATTTAATTACAAAAATGCCATCTTGTTGAGGATTTTGCAGTAGAAGAAAGTATGTTCAGTTTGAGTCCTAAGAAGCGCCATGAGCTCAGGTTGATTCTGAGAGCCCCCGTTTCATACCAAGTCTTTCTCCTTCCTCTCTGAATTCCGTTGGCCAGAAGCCAAGGCTTTGCCCTACTGCCAGGCGCTCTCTCCTCCTGCCCGGCCCCTCCCCTTTCTCCTCCGGCCAGGCAGAGTGCGCTGACCCTTGTTAGGGGCTGGTGGTCTGCTTGGAGGACAGCCTTTTCAGCAGAATAGCTGGAATTCCTGAGCAGAGTTCTGCCGTGGTTTTGTTTGTTTAAGCATCTGGTTGACTATTTTTCAGCCTCGCTTGTTTCCGAATATGGTATCTTTAAATCCTCTTGGCTGCTAGAACTTGAGATACACCCTGAGCCTCAGGGGTCCTGAGTGATGGCGCCAAAAAGATTCCCTCTGAGTAGAAAAAGGAAAATACAGGTCCTGTTGTTTGGGGCATCGGGTGAAAGCGAGGGCCTCGTTAGGAAGGTGTGATCCATTTTAGGCCAGCTGTGTGAGACTCCCAGCCTGTGCTGATGGGTGCTCTACCATCTCGAAAGAAAGCTAATCACGAAAAGTGCAGCCAGTCAGGCTGGAAGAGAGAAGGGAATCCAGCCCTGTCTCCAGGCCTGGGCGGTGCTCCCCTCCGACTGTCAGCTGTTCTAACTTCTGGCTCCTCTGGCACCTCCTTCAAACACAGGGCCCTATTTTTAGTGCCGGGCTGTCATTTCTGATGTGCTGTTGCAAAAAAAAAAAAAAAAAATCAGTGGCAGCTGCAACAGAAATCCTGACTTAAAGGCCCCATTTGTAATGCGGATGAAACCTGTTTATACCAAATAAAAGAGACTGGAATGTCACGGTGATCAGCTGCTTCGGGCCTCGTCAGACGGAAGAGCCTTGAGCTTATTATTACATCCACGGTGTCCTGCCCTGCCTGCGCCTGGCCACGTCCCCGCCTGCAGCGCCAGTGCCCGCTCCGTGCCCCAGTCCGCTCCCGGCAGAGGAGGGGCTCCCTAACTGCAGGAAGGATGCCAAGGAGCCTCAGGCCCAGGGAGTGGCTCAGCGTCCAGATCTTCCATCTCACAAGGCCCCCCCCCCACCCCCCGACAGTGTATAGAAAAGCGCCCCAAAGCCCACATTACGTCAGAATCGTCAACATTCACGCCGTGGCAGGAGCGGACCGTGATGGGCATGCCCGGTAGCAGGACCAGGACCCGCTAGTGTAGAAGGCTCACAGGACAGACCAGGATCACTTGGCCACTGATGTTCAGACATTTGGGGTATGCGAACTCCCACCTCCATCCAGCCCAATGCATCAGTTTATAAACCGATATCAATACTAGTCTGTTTACGGTATTGATTTGTAACTTATTTATAAGTTTAGGTATGCGATGGGTGACAACGAGCCTGTCTGTGTAACACGGATAGGAATGGCACCCATGGTCGAGACCCGAGATAACTTCCACTCCTTCTGTGATTTTTACTGGTTGCTCTGTCTTGAGAAAGTCGGTAAAGCGGATGGCAACTTCTTTGTCCCTGAGAGGGAGCCAGGGTCCAGGTTGTCATGTTTACATCCTTTTAGTGTGTGCGGTCCTGGGAGGTAAACCATGGCCGGGCCGACAGAGCTGGAGTAGGCATGGTGTCTGTCCTGAGAGGGGGTCTGGAGAGGACACAGGGAAGCTGCATTGCTGAGCCCCTGGCTCCCCGTCTCAGCGACGCCGGGAGACCCAGGGTTCCCAGTGACGCCGGCCCTGCCCTCTTGGAAAGGGGGCCACTGTGGGCCTGTCCTGAGACCGCCCAGCAGTGCTCTCAGTTCTGAGCTATTATCCCCTGTGTGTTCTTCTGTGTTTTGCTTCTTGGAACCTCTGTTAAATTTGGAAGGCGGACCCGTTGCGCTGCATTTATCCGTGCGGTGTTTATTTGGTGGCGTGCAGTGTTTGCACCATGACCCGTGGTCGGCTGTCCACAGCCAGCTGGGCTGCTCCAGCTCAGGTTGTCACAAGCACGCCCTCCCCGTGTGTTCCAGGGGCACGTCCGGGCACCCATCTACACCTGGGTTGCTGCGTGGAAGGATGTGTACGTCCTCAACCAGCAGTGGGTCCCATTTCTCAATTACTTGGACTGCTAGTGGGGTTGGGCGCTTTTCATAAGTTCGTTGGCCTTTGGACTTCACCTTTTGTGAAGGATCTATTCCTGTGTCTTCCTAGTTTTCATACTGAGACGTCTGGCTGATTTGGAGGGACGCTTGCTTTATTCAGGAAGCCAGAAGTTTGAGGTGTGAGGTTGTATGTAGAGACGGAGTCGCCCTAGGACTAGAGCTGAGCCGCAGCATCAGGCTCCACCCTCTCCTTCCCCCTCTGCGTTGTAGACACTCCCACCTGTTGTGTCTCCGTCTCCCACCCTCTCCCCTTCCTGTCCTCTTCTCTGCTGAAGAGCTTTGTCTTGGCCTGGGGCTGTCCCTGCAACTTGCCACTGTCCTTCCCTCTAGACAGGGGTTCATGCCATGGCACAGCCCCTCTTCTAACTAAACCCCTCTTTCTGCCTCCGCAGCCCCCATTAGGAATCATGCCTTGGGGGTGGGGAGGTGCGGTCACTGCTGCGCGGGTGTCGTGAGGACCCTTGGCCTGCACTCTTTCCCTTCACACCGTTCTCGTTTTGTTCTCGGCTGACCTTCCTGCAGCGCCTCTGCTGCCAGCTACAGCTCCCTGCCTCAGGATCACACTGGGCTGTTCGCCTGGGCACTCAAGGCCCTCCACAGTCTAACTGGCCTTTTGTTCCTTTGTTGACATTCTTAACCCAGGATCTGGCCTTGTTACAGAAATTCTAAGCTCCCTGAAGGCAGGAACGATGTGATATGCTCTCACTGCCTCAGTAATCGTTAGCGCTTGTTGACTGAAATGTATGACTTTAGGGTAAGAAGCTGGTCTGGACAGTAAGACTGATCTCTGTGTTTGTGTGGCCCTATATTCTCGTTGTCTCTTACTGTGAAAAAAAGACAACAATAAAACAAAAGCTTAGTGGCTCCTGAATCTGCATTTGGGCCAGGCTTGTAGGGATGGCGCATCTCTGCTCTCACAGCTCTAGCTGGTGTGGCTTGACTGTGTCTGGGGATCCCTTTCCAGGATGGCACACAACGCACATAGTTGACAGTGTTGCTGGCTGTCTCCTAGGATGTTGGCCACGCACAGCTTCTCCCAGTAGGTCTCACCTCAGGGCTGTTTGGGCTTCCTCACAGCGTGGCAGCTGGTTCCGAGGAGTGCTCAAGGAAGTGGAAGTTGCCCACCTCAGGGCCTCGGCCCACGCACTGGCACAGCATCATTTCTGCTCTGTTCTGTTGGTCAAAGGTGTCACAGAGGGACTCCCCTGGTAGTCCAGTGGTAAATAATCTGCCTTCCAACGCAGGGGACGCAGGTTCAATCCCTGGTCGGGGAGCTAAGGACCCACATGCTGCAGAGCAGCTAAGCCCGTGCGCCACAACTACTGTGCCCACGCGCCTCAACTAGAGAGCCTGTGTGCTGCAAACTACAGAGCCCACACACTCTGGAGCCTGCGGGCCACAGCTACAGAGTCCACGCGCTCAGGAACCTGCGTGCCACAACTACAGAGAGAAAACCCATGCGCCACAACTAGAGAGAAGCCGGCATGCCACAACGAAGAGCCCGTGTGCCGCAACTAAGACCCGATGCAGCCCCCAAAAATTTTTTTTAAAAGAAAGAAAGAAGCTTCCCTGGTGGCGTAGTGGTTGAGCGTCCGCCTGCCGATGCGGGGGACACGGGTTCGTGCCCCGGTCTGGGAAGATCCCACATGCCGTGGAGCTAGCTGCTGGGCCCGTGAGCCATGGCCGCTGAGCCTGCGCGTCCAGAGCCTGTGCTCCGCAACGGGAGAGGCCGCAACAGTGAGAGGCCCGCGTACCGCAAAAAAAAAAAAAAGAAAAAGGTGTCACAGAGCCTACCCAGATTCAAGGGGGGGGCCAGGATACGTGGTCCCCCTCCTCTCGGTGGGAGGAGTGTGAGAGAATCTGTGGCCACCTTTAGCCACCACCATGTGGCCATCATGCTAACAGACTCCTCCTCCCCTGTGACTTCCCTCTAGCCCTGACGGCAGCTGCAGGACGAGGCAAGCTGGAGGTCTGCGAGCTGCTGCTGGAGCGTGGAGCTGCCGCGTCTCGGATTAACAGGAGAGGGGTCCCTCCATTGTTCTGTGCGGCACGCCAGGGGCATTGGCAGGTACCCGGGGGACCCCGAGTGCTTCAGAAACAGTGAATGGGATAGAGTTCGCTACTGCCTGTCTCCCCTGCTGGGCCCTGTCATTTTCACGTTCTTGGCTTCTGCTTGTGCTGTGAGCACTGCTGTATCAGGGCAGACATTTGACAGGCTAGCACAGTCAGCCACATTGGCTGGTAACTGGGAGCAAGGCCGGTAACCAGGTCAGAGACCCACAGCTGCTTCCCCGTAACCGGGGAGCGGAAATGGAGTGGGTGCACCCCGTCCCGACAGCAGAAGACTTGCTGTAACACAGCGGCTTCTGTGGCTGTGCAACCCGTGCAACCCACTTGTGCAGCAGGCTTGGGTGAAGAGTGGCCTTGTTGTACTACTTGGGAGGGGAAGCCTATTCCCTCTGGTCCTGCACTGTGACTCAGGCTGGTTTCTTTTACAAGGAGCGACTCATCATTGCTTTTAGTTTAATTAAGGGAGCCAAGGGGTCCTTGATAGCAGTGGTTCAGTCATTTATTCCTTCATTTTGTAAACAGTGACCATGTATCTACCCCATGGCTGGCACCAGGTTACACACAGCTGCAAACAGACAGATGGATTTCACCATCATGTCCATTATAGAAGGAATTTTCTAGACCCAAGTTTACAGCGTGGAGTCGCAACCCTTCCGATTTCCTGCTAGCTCTGCTGGTAGGAGCTGTGAGGGTGCCCCACCGAGATTCTGGCTTTTCTCCTTCCCGTTTCTAGGAGCTTGGTTTGTACCGGCCACTCCCTGTCACTCTCACAAGTCCTTGTGATGCTCTAGCTAATAATCCTCTCTCCTGTTCTCCGTGTTCCCTAAGTCATGGGGAAGTCTGGAGACATTTGTTAGTGTGTCAAGAACAAGAGAGCAGTGGGGATATGCCACCTTCTGCTGTGGTGACAATAAAACAAGCGTGGTGCCAGAGGGAGAGAGGCTGGACCACAACGCCCTGGACAGAGCAGTTCCCTCCAGGATGGTCATTGTTAGGAGATGCCTCTCTGGGGTTTTTTTTTCCCCTTCTCACCATGTACTGTTTAAAGGCATAACTTGGAGGCTGAAACTCTCCTCCAGGAAGCTTTGCTAAAAATCACCTGCTATGAAGGTCCCCCAGTCCTAAGCCTCAGGAAGCAGACTGCTGAGGGGAGAGGGGTGGGTGAGTGTTTTCTCATCCATTGCCCGTGCCGTGTCCTCCTGCTGCAGGAACGTGGTGTCAGCACCGCCATGGGGCCATGGCTGTTGTGCCTTCCCTTTGGTTCTGTTCAGCTACCCCATGTGCCCCGTAGTGGCTGTCCTGTCATCACTTGACTGTGCTTGGAATCCACCCTCCTCCCAATTTCTGCCTTGTGTGTGCGTGTTTGATAGACATAGTAACGAATTAGGCTTGTTAAAGAGAAGATATATTTGGAAGAAGAGTCTGTTCAAAGGAACACAGTCGAAAGATTTTACAGGCCCCGTGGATCACACGACTTATGGGGGTTTTTAAAAAGAGGAGAGTCCTTTCACTACCCTGAAAGGTGGAAAAACCATCCCGAGTAGAGAGCATGTGATTCAAGGGGCAGCAGGAAGCGTGTAATCGAGTGTTTCTTTCAGATCGTTAGGCTGCTGCTGGACCGTGGCTGTGACGTGAACCTAAGTGACAAACAGGGCCGGACGCCTCTCATGGTGGCTGCTTGTGAGGGGCACTTGAGCACCGTGGAATTTCTCCTTTCGAAAGGTAGCTGCACTGTCCCGCTCTGCGTGGGGCTCTCTTGGACAGACAAGGACAGGAGCTTTGGCAGACTCGTTTAGTACTTTCTGATTTAGTTTTTTTGTTTTTTTGGTTGATGTCTTTGTTTTGTTTTTGAAAAACATCTTTTTGTTAAGTGTTTTTGTCATGGAAATTTTTTAACTTGCAAGCAAGTAGAGGGAATAGGGATACATCCCACGTACCCTTTACTCAGCTGCAGCAGGGATGATCATTTCACCCTTGGCTTCAGATGCTGTCCAGGCCAGGCCCCTGCGGGTGTGAAAGGGTCTGCCTCTGGCCTTGTCTTTCCACGGTCACGTTCTGTGAATGGGCTTGTCTTTCAGGTGCCGCCCTTTCTTCTCTGGACAAAGAGGGTCTGTCGGCATTAAGCTGGGCTTGTCTGAAAGGGCACAGGGCTGTGGTCCAGTTCCTGGTGGAGGAAGGAGCCAAGATCGACCAGACGGACAAGAACGGCCGCAGTCCCCTGGACCTGGCCGCCTTCTACGGCGATGCGGAGACCGTAGGTACCGCGGTGGCCACGCTCCCCACCTGTGACAGGCGGACTGGGCCACGTGGAAACTCGGGAGCTGAGCCATCCCCAAGTGTGCATGACGCTGGCCCCGTGTGGCCGGGGCATATGTGTGGGCTGTGGGGTGGCTTTGGTTTTCCTCTAATTCTGTGGCACGCAGTCTATTCCAGAACTGGGGTAAAGATTTTAATAGACTCTATAAAGGCTTAAAATTCCATGATTACAAACTGCATGCACATACGTGAATATGTGTACACATGTGCGTATGTCGTTTCATTTTCTTACAATTTCCATGTAAATAGAATGCCTGTATAGATCATTTAAAAACCACTTTTATATATGTGAGAAATTACTAAGCAAGTAATCAGTTGGTTTGTTTTTAAATCGCTGTGGCTTTGTCTAGAAATAATAGAAAATGCTTTGGGCACTGTCTTTATCTCTTTGCCAAAGGCCCAAGTCTCATTGAGGAAGGAAGGGATAAAACCTTAATAAACTAAAAACCACAAGATGTCTTTCAGGGCAAAAACCACTTTGAAGTCAATGTCCATATCCCAGGCACCAAGCAGGTGCTGGAGGAATGTTCATTTCTCCTTGCGAATTATCATTTATGAATCGTTACGTGTGTCTAAGGTGAGGATTAGCTAGACAGACAGGTGCTGTGTTGCTGGGGGCTGTGGACCTTGAAGCAGAAGCCATCCCCACCCTGCACATCTGTGCCTGATGGTTTAACAAGGCAGTGATGTTACAGTTAAATAGTTTCAATTTCCTGGACATTATAAACTGTACTTAAATGTCGATTTTCAGAAACAGCTATTTAACTAAACCTCACATCTCCACACTTTTCTGTTTCAGCTTATGTTACATTACCAGATCCTGTAGTTCATCAACATTAGGGAAGAGTGAAGGATCTTAGCATTCTAAGCGTCATTAAAAAAAAATTTTGGTAAAAACACATAAAATTTACCACCGTAACCATTCCTAGGTGAAGAGTTCAGTAGTGTTACATACATTTCACATTGTTGTGCAGCCAAAGTCCAGGCTTTTTTTGTCTTGTAAAACTCAAACCGCACCCGTTAAACAGCAAACCCTCGTTACTCCCTGCTCCCGGCAAACACCTTTCTACTTTCCGTCTCTGTGAATGACAGCTGTAGGTCCCTGAACACAAGTGGAATCATACAATATTGTCGTTTTGTGACTAACTTATTTCACTTGGCGTAATGTCTTCTAGGTTCATTCATGTTATAGCATACGTCAGGGTGTCCTTTTTTTTTTAAGGCTGAATAATACTCCATTTATGTATTTACCACATTTTGTTTGTTAATCCATTCATCCATCACTGGGCATTTGGGTTGCTTCCACCTCTTGGCTATTATGAATAGTGCTGTTACGAACATGGGTGTGCAGATATCTCTTCGAGAGCCTTCAGATTTTTCGAGATCTATCCATTTTTTGGATAGATACCCAGATGTAAGATTGCTCAATTGAGGGGTAATTCTATTTTTAATTTTTTGAGGAAGCTCCATGCTGTGTCCGTAGTGGGTGCATCATTTCACGTCCTCACCAACAGTGCACGTGGCTACCTGTTTCTCCACACCCTCTCCAACACTTATTTTCTGTTTTGTTCTTTTTTTTTGATAGCAGCCATCCTAACAGTTAATAGCTTGTTGTTTTGATTTGCAGCTCCCTAGTGATGATGAGCACCTTCTGACATGCTTATTGGCTATTCGTATATCACCTTTGGAAAAA
>RJWK010028800.1:0-25616 GCA_004363435.1 Platanista minor | reverse complement strand
TAAAAAAAAAAAAAAAAAAAAGTAGCAAGGGAAAGACAACAAATAACATAAAAGGGAATCCCCATAAGATTAACAGCTGAAAAGCAGAAACTCTGCAAGCCAGAAGGGAGTGGCAGGACATATTTAAACTGCTGAAAGGGAAAAACCTACAGTCAAGATTACTCTACCCAGCAAGGATCTCATTCAGATTCAACAGAGATATTAAATCCTTTACAGACAAGCAAAAGTTAAGAGAATTCAGCACCACCAAACCAGCTTTACAACAAGTGCTAAAGGAACGTCTCTAGTCAGGAAACACAAGAGGAGGAAAAGACCTACAATAACAAACACAAAACAATTAACAAAATGGTAATAAGAACATACATATCGATAATCACGTTAAGTGTAAATGAATTAAATGCTCCAACCAAAAAACATAGATGGCTGAATGGATACAAAACCAAGACCCATATATATGCTGCCTACAAGAGACCTATTTCACAGTTAGGGACACATACAGACTGAAAGAGAGGGGAAGGACAAAGATATTCCATGCAAATGGAAATCAAAAGAAAGCTGGAGTAGCAATTCTCATATCAGACAAAATAGACTTAAAAATAAAGACTATTACAAGAGACAAAGAAGGGCACTACAGAATGATCAAGGGATCGACCCAAAAAGAAGATATAACAATTGTAAACATTTATGCACCCAACACAGGAGCACCTGAATACATTAGGCAAATCCTAACAGCCATAAAAGGGGAAATCGACAGTAACACAATCATATAAGGGGACTGGAACACCCCACTTTCACCAATGGACAAATCATCCAAAATGAAAATGAACAAGGAAACACAAGCTTTAAATGATACATTAAACAAGATGGACTTAATTGATATTTATAGGACATTCCATCCAAAAACAACAGAATACACTTTCTTCTCAAGTGCTCATGAAACATTCTCCAGGATAGGTCATACCTTGGGTCGCAAGCCTTGATAAATTTAAGAAAATTGGGCTTCCCTGTTGGCGCAGTGGTTGAGAGACCGCCTGCCAATGCAGGGGACACAGGTCCGTGTCCCGGTCCGGGAAGATCCCACATGCCGCAGAGCGGCTGGGCCCGTGAGCCATGGCTGCTGAGCCTGCGCATCCAGAGCCTGTGCTCCGCAACGGGAGAGGCCACAACAGTGAGAGTCCCCCGTACTGCAAAAAATAAAAATAAAAAATTTAAGAAAATTGAAATCGTATCAAGTATCTTTTCCGACCACAACGCTATGAGATTAGATGTCAATTACAGGAAAAAATCTGTAATAAATACAAACACATGGAGGTTAAACAATACACTACAAAATAACCAAGAGATCACTGAACAAATCAAAGAGGAAATCAAAACCCACCTAGAAACAAATGACAATGAAAACATGACGACCCAAAACCTATGGGATGCAGCAAAAGCAGTTCTAAGAGGGAAGTATATAGCAATACAATCCTACCGTAAGAAACAAAAAACATTTCAAATAAACAACTTAACCTTACGCCTAAAGCAATTAGAGAAAGAACAAAAACAACAAAAAAACCAAAGTTAGCAGAAGGAAAGAAATCATGAAGATCAGATTAGAAATAATGAAAAAGAAATGAAGGAAATGATAGCAAAGATCAATAAAACTAAAAGCTGGTTCTGTGAGAAGATAAACAAAATTGATAAACCATTAGCCAGACTCATCAAGAAAAAAAAGGAGAAGACTCAAATCAATAGAATTAGAAATGAAAAAGAAGAAGTAACAACTGACACTGCAGAAATAAAAAGGATCATGAGAGATTACTACAAGCAACTCTATGCCAATAAAATGGACAACCTGGAAGAAATGGACAAATTCATAGAAAAGCACAACCTTCCCAGACTGAACCAGGAAGAAATAGAAAATATAAACAGATGAATCACAAGCACTGAAATTGAAACTGTGATTAAAAATCTTCCAACAAACAAAATCCCAGGACCAGAAGGCTTCACAGGTGAATTCTATCAATCATTTAGGGAAGAGCTAACACCTATCTTTCTCAAACTCTTCCAAAGTAAAACAGAGGGAGGAACACTCCCAAACTCAACCTAGGACGCCACCATCACCCTGATACAAAAACAGACAAAAGATGTCACAAAAAGAGAAAACTGCACACCAATATCACTGATGAACATAGATGCAAAAATCCTCAACAAAATATTGCAAACACTCCAACAGCACATTAAAAGCATCATACACCATGATCAAGTGGGGTTTATCCCAGGAATGCAAGGATTCTTCAATATATGTAAATCAATCAATGTGGTAAACAGTATTAACAAATTGAATGAGAAAAACCATAAGATCATCTCAAAATACATGCAGAAAAAGCTTTAGACACAATTCAACATGCATTTATGATAAAAACTCTCCAGAACGTAGGCATAGAGGGAGCTTACCTCAACATAATAAAGGCCATATATGACAAACCCACAGCCAACATCATTCTCAATGGTGAAAAACTGAAGCCCTTTCCACTAAGATCAGGAAAAAGACAAGGTTGCCCACTCTCAACACTATTATTCAACATTTGGAAGTTTTAGCCACAGCAGTCAGAGCAGAAAAAGAAATGAAAGGAATCCAAATTGGAAAAGAAGAAGTAAAACTGTAACTGTTTGCAGATGACATGATACTATACATAGAGAATCCTAAAGATGCTACCGGAAAACTGCTAGAGCCAATCAACAAATTTGGTAAAGTAGCAGGATACAAAATTAATGCACAGAAATCTCTTGCATTCCTATATACTAATCATGAAAAATATGAAAGAGAAATTAAGGAACCACTCCCATTTACCAGTGCAACAAAAAGAATAAAATATCTAGGAATAAACCTACCTAAGGAGACAAAAGACCTGTATGCAGAAAACCATAAGACACTGATGAAAGAGACTAAAGATGATACAAACATATGGAGGGATATACCATGTTCTTGGATTGGACGAATCAACACTGTGAAAATGACTAGAAAATGACTATACTACCCAAAGCATTATACAAATTCAATGAAATCCCTATCAAACTACCAATGGCATTTTTCACAGAACTAGAACAAAAAATTTCACAATTTGTATGGAAACACAAAAGACCCTGAATAGCCAAATCAATTTTGAGAAAGAAAAATGGAGCTGGAAGAATCAGGCTCCTGGACTTCAGACTATACTACAAATCTACAGTAATCAAGACAGTATGGTACTAGCACAAAAACAGAAATATAGATCAATGGAACAGGATAGAAAGTCCAGAGATAAACCCACATACATACGGTCACCTTATTTTTGATAAAGGAGGCAAGAGTATACAATGGAGAAAAGACAGTCTCCTCAATAGGTGGTGCTGGGAAAACTGGACAGCTACATGTAAAAGAATGAAATTAGAACACTCCCTAACGCTTTACACAAAATAAACTCATAATGGATTAAAGATGTAAATGTAAGCCCAGACACTATAAAGCTCTTTGAGGAAAAAATAGGCAGAACACTCTATGACATAAATCACATCAAGATCCTTTTTGACCCACTTCCTAGAGAAATGAAAATAAAAACAAAAATAAACAACTGGGACCTAATGAAACTTAAAAGCTTTTGCACAGCAAAGAAAACCATAAACAAGACGAAAAGACAACCCTTAGAATGGGAAAAAATATTTGTAAATGAAGCAATTGACAAAGGATTAATCTCCAAAATTTACAAGCAGCTCAGTATCAAAAAAAACTAACAACCCAATCCAAAAATGGACAGCAAACCTAAATAAACATTTCTCCAAAGAAGATATACAGATTGCCAACAAACACATGAAAGGATGCTTAACATCACTAATCATTAGAGAAATGCAAATCAAAAGTACAATGAGGTATCACCTCACACTGGTCAGAATGGCCATCATCAAAATATCTAGGGCTTCCCTGGTGGCGCAGTGGTTGAGAGTCCGCCTGCTGATGCAGGGGACACGGGTTTGTGCCCCGGTCTGGGAAGATTCCACATACCGCGGAGCGGCTGGGCCCGTGAGCCATGGCCACTGAGCCTGCACGTCTGGAGACTGTGCTCCGCAATGGGAGAGGCCACAACAGTGAAAGGTCCGCGTACCGCAAAAAAAAAAAAAAAATCTACAAACACTAAATGCTGGAGAGGGTGTGGAGAAAAGGGAACCCTCTTGCATTGTTGGTGGGAATGTAAATTGATACAGCCACTATGGAGAACAGTATGGACGTTCCTTAAAAAACTAAAAATAGAACTACCATACGACCCAGCAATCCCACTACTGGGCATATACCCTGAGAAAACCATAGTTCAAAAAGAGTCATGTACCACAATGTTCATTGCAGCACTATTTACAATAGGCAGGACATGGAAGCAACCTACGTGTCCATCGACAGATGAATGGATAAAGAAGATGTGGCACATGTATACAATGGAATATTACTCAGCCATAAAAAGAAATGAAATTGAGTTATTTGTAGTGAGGTGGATGGACCTAGAGTCTGTCATACAGAGTGAAGGAAGTCAGAAAGAGAAAGACAAATACCGTAGGCTAACACATATATATGGAATCTAAAGAAAAAAAGAAAATGGTTCTGAAGAACGTAGGGGCAGCACAGGAATAAAGACGCAGATGTAGGAAATGGACTTGAGTATACGGGGTGGGGGAGAGGTAGGTGGGACAAAGCGAGACAGTGGCATGGACATATATACACTACCAAATGTAAACTAGATGGCTAGTGGGAAGCAGCTGCATAGCACAGGAAGATAAGCTAGGTGTTTTTTGTCCACCTGAGTGATTTAAACAGTCATTGGCAGTCTGTCATCATGGAACCCATCGATGATGGCTCAACTCAGAGAAAGGGAGCATTTGGGATACATGGAGAAAGACTTCTGGAAGAGAGCAATGACTCTCTCCAGCAGCACTCGGCCTAAATAGGGATCTTGACAAACAAGCTGAAATCCCTCTACAAAGGAGTGTTCACATAAACCCGGACGCTATGCTAAGGGGCTTGAAATCAGCATGAGAGAGGCAGGCGGAGTGTGCGGAGTGTGCGGGCATCCCTGGGGAAGGCTGGCCAGGAATGGGTCTTAAGCAGCTTAGTTATCTGACTTTGCTGCAGCGCCAATCCCCCTCTTCACATCCTGAGGCTCTTCAATTTCCGGAAAGGTCAGCGTCCCTTCTTTATCCTGACTGCAAAGTGCATTAGACACCGGAAATGACAGTTCTGCAATGAAAAGGGATTACATGATATCTGTCTCTTAAAACACACCAAGAAACCTCTCTCACATTTGGAACCAGTGACATAAACACCTTTCTCCAAATCATACAGTGAAATAATCATACAGAGGTCTCAGCATCCAGCTCTGATGAGGGAGCACTCTGAGCCACCCCACGGAGATGCCTGCAAACTTCTCTAAGATCCTGAAGGGAAAGCTGTGAACAGTTCCATCTTTCCCTTAGCCATCTTTTTTTTGTGTGTGTGTGGTACGCGGGCCTCTCACTGTTGTGGCCGCTCCCGCTGCGGAGCACAGGCTCCGGACGCGCAGGCTCAGCGGCCATGGCTCACGGGCCCAGCCGCTCTGCGGCATGTGGGATCTTCCCGGACCGGGGAACGAACCCGTGTTCCCTGCAACGGCAGGCAGACTCTCAATCATTGCGCCACCAGGGAAGCCCAATCCCTTAGCCATCTTGAAGCCATTTCTGGGTTCCAGGCCCTCTATGCTCACAGAGAACCACATCTGAAGGCAGGTATCCCGGCCACATGTGCTCTGAATGGGTGCAGCTGTGCACCCAGAGTGGAGGGTCCTCCCCAAAGCCCTGGACCAAGTACCAACCGTATGTCCGTGCCAGTGGGGCATCTTCCCAACCTCGTTAGCTCCCTTTAGTCCCAGCAAGGAAGGAAGCTCTGCCAGGGCGTGGAGACAAGAGTTGTATCCTAAATGTTCCCATGCCCCAGTCTTCCACCTGCTGTCACCTCATGCTGGCTCGAGATTCTAGGCTATCTTCAAAGTTTGATGGTGTCTGAAGCATCATTCAGGTTCTTGAGGAACACCGGAGCAATATGGCACCCATGCTACGACAAGGAACTTCCACCTGGAAAATCGGCACCAAGAGATGAGAGACCATCTCAGTCCTCTACACACTCTGTATTCCCAGAGCAGGGCCCGGGATCTGGCACAGAGGAAGTTTCTGGTAAACACTTCTTGGATGACCAAATGTCATCTTTCACCCGGTGCTCCTCTGGAGCTGGACTACAGTATAAACTAATGGCCCACATTATAAATGCAACACCCATGTGAGTAGACAAAGAGATGCAGTGGACAGTGTCAACAGTGTCCCCCAAATTTTGCAATTCTATGGAATTAGAAAGCAGTCAACAGTCAACAAATAAGACACTATGCTTCAATCAAGTGCATTTCCCTTCCTTCGAATCAAATCCACCTCCCGGCTGCCATATATCAATTTAAATTAAGACAACAGAAAGGGTTTTTCAGAATAAAGCTATTAAAACTTAGGGCTTCCCTGGTGGCGCAGTGGTTGGGAGTCCACCTGCCGATGCAGGGGACACGGGTTCGTGCCCTGGTCCGGGAAGATCCCACATGCCGCGGAGCGGCTGGGCCCGTGGGCCATGGCCGCTGGGCCTGCGCGTCCGGAGCCTGTGCTCCACAGCAGGAGAGGCCGCAGCGGTGGGAGGCCCACGTACTGCAAAAAAAAAAAAAAAATTAGCCCATCCTCTATCAACTGTAGATTACTTTACAACCAAAAAGAAAATCTTCGGGAAAAACAGTCATCAATGAACACAGCAAAGGATAATTGTATGCTGCGAATATATTTAATAAGGAAGTGTTTCTCTACACATAGGGAAATGTAAACTTAATTCTTCCAAAGTGAACTGGTCATTTGTATCTAGAATGATTGGGGGCAACATGTGTAAGAAGAGATCTTTTCAGGAGGGTAACTGTATGTCTCCTTTTTCTACAGATGAAAGACCGCTGTGATCATCAAGCCTTTCCTGCCCTAGGGGTCCCGTCAACCTTCTCCTTTGACCTTCTTTTCACATAAACAAAACAGAAGAGGAAAAAAAAAATCTCAGCTGTTCTTTTTTATGACCCTACCAATAAAATTAAAATGTCCCTGTTAGGTATTTAACTGTTCTCATCACCAAGAGACTGTCACCTTCCAAAAGTCTGAAAGTGTTCCCAATTTTCGTCAGCACCCACTTTGCCTAGCGCGTAATTCCATAGCTCCTGACCTCTTAGCTCCCAATGAGAGGTTATCCTTTTGTTTTCTCCAAAGAATGACATATTGTTTGACTAAAGCAATCAATGCTAGGGGTAGATTTAGGTTGACAATTTAAAGATATGGAGCATGCTGATCATCTGAACCCCAGACACTGTAGTGGCCAAGATCCCATGACTAATTTTGGATCATTGGAAATCAGCCACCACAGGATACACTGGAACTCGTTAAAAATAGCCCAGCTACCCCTCGGAACATTTCAACTTATTGTGGCAGCCACAGAAACATGCTTCTCATTTCACAACTGGCTTCCTCCTGAGGAATGCAGTAAAGGAGTAGCATTTCATGACAGGGAATTTTTCAGGGTGCCCATAAGATTTTTTTAAACAGATTTTTCACTTTAGAGCTAACAGTTAAATAATTTAAAAAAGATTTTTAATATAAAATTGAATGTCTTTTCTCTAAGTATAAGCAAGCCATAGTGCATATTGTAAATCAATAGAAAACAATTGATACTATTTACAGAACACTCCCTGGGCCTCCACTTCACTTAAATGTGAACATTTAATTAAATAAATCCCATTAATCATCTGGAAGCTAATGTAGGAAAAGGAAACAGCTAACAACCTCCCAACTGCTCAGAAAAGCCAAGCATTTCAAACATGTATATTTTACAAGTTTCAAGTGTACCTCTAATTATATCTTTATATGAATTCCTTTACCTTTCAACAAATTCTTAAATGTCTAATGCCAAACTCTTTGATAGAAATACATATATAATACAAATTGTTTTCTTCCCACATAAAGGAAAGTCACAGGGATGGATCCGGCTGGCCGTGATGGTCTCCTGCACCAGGGGTTTTTAAAAAATCTCACGTAAACTGTAACATATTTGGGTCACACAGCCATTAGCAGGCAAAATGGCTAATTGGCAGACATCAAGGTCCATCCCAACAGCTAGGTTTAAAAAGACAGGATACATATATACAAGAGAATATTACTGATATTGGTTCAAGGTGGCAGAGTAGAAGAACGTGCTCTCACTCCCTCTTGCAAGAACACCAGAATCACAACTAACTGCTGAACAATCATCGAAAGGGAGACACTGAAACTCACCAAAAAAGATACCCCACATCCAAAGACAAAGGAGAAGCCACTATGAGACAGTAGGAGGGGCGCAATCACAATAAACTCAAATCCCGTAACCGCTGGGTGGGTGACTCACAAACTGGAGAACACTTATACCACAGAAGTCCACCAACTGGAGTGAAGGTTCTGAGCCCCCGTCAGGCTTCCCAAACTGGGGGTCTGGCAACAGGAAGAGGAATTCCTAGAGAATCAGACTTTGAAGGTTAGTGGGATTTGATTGCAGGACTTCCACAGGACTGGGGGAAAGAGCGACTCCACTCTTGGACGGCACACACAAAGTAGTGTGTGCATCGGGACCCAAGGGTAAGAAGCAGTCACCCCAGCGGAGACTGAACCAGACCTATCTGCTAGTGTTGCAGGGCTTCCTGCAGAGGTGGGGGGTGGCTCTGTCTCACTGTGAGGACAAGGACACTGGCGGCAGAAGTTCTGAGGAGTACTCCTTGGCATGAGCCCTCCCAGAGGCCGCCATTAGCCCCACCAAAAAGCCCAGGTAGGCTCCAGTGTTGGGTAGCCCCAAGCCAAACAACCAACAGGGAGGGAACCCAGCCCCACCCATCAGCAGTCAAGCAGACAAAAGTTTTGCTGAGCTCTGCCTACCAGAGCAACAGCCACCTCTACCCACCACCAGTCCCTCCCATCAGGAAACTTGCACAGCCTCTTAGATAGCCTCATCCACCAGAGGGCAGGCAGCAGAAGTACGAACTACAATCCTGCAGCCTGTGGAACAAAAACCACATTCACAGAAAGATAGACAAGATGAAAAGGCAGAGGGTTATGTACCAGATGAAGGAACAAGATAAAACCCCAGAAAAACAGCTAAATGAAGTGGAGATAGGCAACCTTCCAGAAAAAGAACTCAGAATAATGATAGTGAAGATGATCTAGGACCTCGGAAAAAGAACGGAGGCAAAGATCGAGAAGATGCAAGAAATGCTTAACAAAGACCTAGAAGAATTAAAGAACAAACAAACAGAGATGAACAATACAATAACTGAAATGAAAACTACACTAGAAGGAATCAATAGCAGAATAACTGAGGCAGAAGAATGGATAAGTGACCTGGAAGACAGAAAGATGGAATTCACTGCTGCAGAACAGAATAAAGAAGAAAGAATGAAAAGAAATGAAGACAGCCTAAGAGACCTGTGGGACATTAAATGCACCAACATTTGCATTATAGGGGTCCCAGAAGGAGAAGAGCGAGAGGAAGGAGCTGAGAAAATATTTGAAGAGATGATAGTTGAAAACTTCCCTAACATGGGAAAGGAAATAGCCACCCAAGTCCAGGAAGCACAGAGAGTCCCATACGGGATAAACCCAAGGAGAAACATGCTGAGACACACAGTAATCAAATTGGCAAAAATTAAAGACAAAAAAGACTTATTGAAAGCAGCAAGGGAAAAACGACAAATAACATACAAGTGAACTCGCATAAGGTTAACAACTGATTTCTCAGCAAAAACTCTACAAGCCAGAAGGGAGTGGCATGACATACTTAAAGCGATGAAAGGGCAGAACCTACAACGAAGATTACTCTACCCGGCAAGGAACTCATTCAGATTCGATTGAGAAATTAAAACCCTGACAGACAAGCAAAAGCTAAGAGAATTCAGCACCACCAAACCAGCTTTAAAACAAATGCTAAAGGAACTTCTCTAACTGCGAAACACAAGAGAAGAAAAGGACCTACAAAAACAAACCCAAAACAATTAAGAAAATGGTAATAGGAGCATACATATCGATCATTACCTTAAATGTGAATGGATTAAATGTTCCAACCAAAAGACACAGGCTTGCTGAATGGATACAAAAACAAGACCCATATATATGCTGTCTACAAGAGACCCACTTCAGACCTAGGGACGCATACAGACTGAAAGTGAGGGGATGGAAAAAGATATCCCATGCAAATGGAAAGAAAAAGAAAGCTGGAGTAGCAATACTCATATCAGATAAAATGGACTTTAAAATAAAGAATGTCACAAGAGACAAGTAAGGGCATTACAAAATGATCAAGGAATCAATCCAAGAAGAAGATATAACAATTACAAATATATATGCACCCAACATAGGAGCACCTCAATACACAGGGCAACTGCTAACAGCTATAAAAGAGGAAATTGACGGTAACACAATACTAGTGGGGGATTGAACACCTCACTTATACCAATGGACAGATCATCCAAACAAAAAATTAATAAGGAAACACAAGCTTTAAATTACACAATAGACCAGGTAGATTTGATTGGTATTTATAGGACATTCCATCCAAAAACAGCAGATTACACTTTCTTCTCAAGTGCGCATGGAACATTCTCCAGGATAGATCACATCTTGGGTCACAAATCAAGCCTTAGTAAATTTAAGAAAACTGAAATCATATCAAGCATCTTTTCTGACCACAAAACTATGAGATTAGAAATGAATTATACAGAAAAAAATGTAAAAAACACAAACACATGGAGGCTAAACAATATGTTACTAAATAACCAAGAGATCACTGAAGAAATCAAAGAGGAAATCAAAAAATACCGAGAGACAAATGATAATGAAAACATGACCATCCAAAACCTGTGGGATGCAGCAAAAGCAGTTCTAAGAGGGAAGCTTATAGCTATACAAGCCTACCTCAACAAACAAGAAAAATCTCAAATAAACTATCTAACCATACACCTAAAGGAACTAGAGAAAGAAGAACAAACAAAACCCAAAGTTAGCAGAAGGAAAGAAATCATAAAGATCAGAGCAGAAATAAATGAAATAGAAACAACAGCAAAGATCAATAAAACTAAAAGCTGGTTCTTTGAGAAGATAAACAAAATTGATAAACCATTAGCTGGACTCATCAAGAAAAGGAGGGAGAGGACTCAAATCAATAAAATTAGAAATTAAAAAGGAGAAATTAGAACAGACACCACAGAAATGCAAAGCATCCTAAGAGACTACTACAAGCAACTGTATGCCAAAAAAATGGTCAACCTGGAAGAAATGGACAAATTCTTAGAAAGGTATAACCTTCCAAGACTGAACCAGGAAGAAACAGAAAATATGAATAGACTAATCACAAGTAACAGAATTGAAACTGTACTTGAAAATCTTCCAACAAACAGAAGTCCAGGACCAGATGGCTTCACAGGTGAATTCTATCAAATATGTAGAGAAGAGCTAATACCCATCCTTCTCAAACTCTTCCAAAAAATTGCAGAGGAAGGAACAGTCCCAAACTCATTCTATGAGGCTACCATCACACATATTAAAACCAGACAAAGATACTACAAAAAAAAGAAAATTACAGACAAATATCACTGATGAATATAGATGCAGAAATCCTCAACAAAATACTAGCAAACAGAATCCAGCAGCACATTAAAAGGATCATACACCATGATGAAGTGGGGTTTATCCCAGGAATGCAAGGATTTTTCAATATATGCAAATCAATCAATGTGATAAACCATATTAACAAATTGAAAAATAAAAACCATATGATCATCTCAATAGATGCAGAAAAAGCTTTTGACAAAATTCAACAGCCATTTATGATAAAAACTCTCTAGAAAGTGGGCATGGAGGGAACCTACCTCAACATAATAAAGGCCATATATGACAAACCCACAGCAAACATCATTCTCAGTGGTGAAAAACTGAAAGCTTTTCCTCTAAGATCAGGAACAAGACAAGGATGTCCACTCTCACCACTATTATTCAACATAGTTTTGGAAGTCCTACCCACGGCAATCAGAGAAGAAAAAGAAATAAAAGGAATCCAAATTGGAAAAGAAGAATTAAAGCTGTCACTGTTTGACATGGTACTATACATAGAGAATCCTAAAGATGCTACCAGAAAACTACTAGAGCTAAACAATGAATCTGGTAAAGTTGCAGGATACAAAATTAATGCACAGAAATCTCTTGCATTCCTATACACTAATCATGAAAAATCTGAAAGAGAAATTAAGGAAATACTCCCATTTACCACTGCAACAAAAAGAATAAAATACTTAAGAATAAACCTAGCTAGGGAGACAAAAGACCTGTATGCAGAAAACTGTAAGACACTGATGAAAGATATTAAAGATGATACAAACAGATGGAGAGATATACCATGCTCTTGGATTGGAAGAATCAATATTGTGAAAACGACTATACTACCCAAAGCAATCTACAGATTCAATGAAATCCCTATCAAATTACCAATGGCATTTTTTACAGAACTAGAACAAAAAGTCTTAAAATATGTATGGAGACACAAAAGATCCCGAATAGCCAAAGCAGTCTTGAGGGAAAAAAGCAGAGCTGGAGGAATCACACTCTCTGACTTCAAACTATATTATAAAGTATACTACAAAGTATATAGTATACTACAAAGATTACTACAGTAATCAAGACAATATGGTACTGGCACAAAAACAGAAATATAGATCAATGGAACAAGATGGAAAGTCCAGAGATAAACCCACACACTTATGGTCAACTAATCTATGACAAAGGAGGCAAGGATATACAATGGAGAAAAGACAGTCTCTTCAATAAGTGGTGCTGGGAAAATTGGACAGCTACATATAAAAGAATGAAATTAGAACATTCCCTAACACCATACACAAAAATAAACTCAAAATGGGTTAGAGACCTAAATGTAAGACTGGACACTATAAAACTCTTAGAGGAAAACATAGGAAGAACACTCTACGACATAAATTGCAGCAAGATCTTTTTGATCCACCTCCTAGAGTAACAGAAATAAAAACAAAAATAAACAAATGGGACCTAATGAAACTTAAAAGCTTTTGCACAGCAAAGGAAACCATAAACAAGACAAAAAGACAACCCTCAGAATGGGAGAAAATATTTGCCAATGAATCAATGGACAAAGGATTAATATCCAAAATATATAAGCAGCTCACGCAGCTCAATATTAAAAAAACAAACAACCCAATGCAAAAATGGGCAGAAGACCTAAATAGACATTTCTCCAAAGAAGACATACAGATGGCCCAGAAGCACATGAAAAGCTGCTCAACATCAGTAATTTTTAGAGAAATGCAAATCAAAACTACAATGAGGTAACACCTCACACCAGTTAGAATGGGCATCATCAGAAAATCTACAAACAACAAATGCTGGAGAGGGTGTGGAGAAAAGGAACTCTCTTGCACTGTTGGTGGGAATGTAAATGGATACAGCCACTATGGAGAACAGTATGGAGGTTCCTTAAAAAACGAAAAATAGAACTCCCATATGATCCAGCAATCCCACTACTGGGCATATACCCAGAGAAAACCATAATTCAAAAGGAGTCATGTATCCCAATGTTCATTGCAGCACTATTTACAATAGGTCATGGAAGCAACCTAAATGCCCATGAACAGACAAATGGATAAAGAAGATGTGGTACATATATACAATGGAATATTACTCAGCCATAAAAAGTGGGTCATTTGTTGAGACATGGATGGATCTAGAGACTGTCATACAGAGTGAAGTCAGGCAGAAAGAGAAAAATAAATATTGTATATTAATGCATATATGTGGAACCTAGAAAAATGGTACAGATGAACCGGTTTGCAGGGCAGAAATAGAGACACAGATGTAGAGAACAAACGTACGGACACCAAGGGGGGAAAGCGGCAGGGTGGTGGTGGTGGTGGTGGTGTGATGAATTGGGAGATTGGGATTGACACGTATACACTGATGTGTATAAAATGGATAACTAATGAGAACCTGCCATATAAAAAAATAAAGAAAATAAAATTCAAAAATTCAAAATAAATAAATAAATACCTTGTAACAAACAAAACAAAACAAAAAAATAGAATATTACTCAGCCATTAAAAAGAATGAAATAATGCCATCTGCAGCAACATGGATGGACCTGGAGATTTTCATACTAAGTGAAGTAAGTCAGACAGAGAAAGACAAATATCATATGATATCACTTATATGCAGAATCTTAAAAAAAAAAAAATGATACAAATGAACTTATTTACGAAACAGATACAGACTCACCAACTTAGAAAACAAACTTATGGTTACCAAAGTGGAAAGGTGGGGAGCAGGGAGGGATGAATTTGGAGTTTGGGATTAACGTGTACACACTACTATATTTAAAATGGATAACCGACAAGGGCTCACTGCATAGCACAGGGAACCCTGCTCAGTATTCTCTAATAACCTAAATGAGAAAATAATTTGAAAAAGAATAAATACATGTATATGTATAACTGAATCACTTTGCTGTACACCTGAAACTAACACCACATTGTTAATCAACTATACTCCAATATAAAATAAAAAAATGTTTAAATAAAAAGACAGGGTAGGGCTTCCCTGGTGGCGCAGTGGTTGAGAGTCCGCCTGCCGATGCAGGGGACACGGGTTCGTGCCCCGGTCCCGGAAGATCCCACATGCCGCGGAGCGGCTGGGCCCGTGAGCCATGGCCGCTGAGCCTGTGCATCCGGAGCCTGTGCTCCGCAACGGGAGAGGCCACAACAGTGAGAGGCCCACGTACCGCAGAAAAAAATAAAAAAGACAGGGTAGCACTCACCTGAAGAGTAACAGCAATAAACACGAGGGTTCCCATACTCTTTCAAGCAAGCAGCCTTCCCTAACGTGCTTTTGACTTGTTTTCCTAAGTCTACCCCCTTAGGCCTAATTAAACTGGGTGTTCACTCAAAGGTGCAATTAAATAAGAACCCACAAAGGGCATTTGGCCCTGCAGGCCTCCCACATCAGTCTCCGATCTGAGCCGTGCACTAATTGTGCCCTTTGCCCGGGCCTCTTAATGATGATTTTTGCCAAGCCTCCGATCACGATTTTTATTCTTCCCACTTAGCCCCATCTCCAACAACCTCCAGGCAGGAAATCTGGGCCCTGAAGCCAGTTCTTCTGGCAAACATACCCTTTTAATTTAAAAACGAACAATTAAAAGCCCATTGAAAGGCACTTAGCGGCAAATCCAAAACCTGCATCAACGTTCACGCACCACCGCCAGAAATGAAAGAGACTCCAGATTACAGATCATCCAGGGGTGAACTCGTAGCCTCGCTGTGTGGGTCACAACCTCCATGGCGCCCACTCCAAGGGGCAGGTTGGCCAGTGTCCCAGTCCACTGGGGCTGTGCTCCCACGCAAATGTGTGACATGGTGCTTCGTGGCTCTTCTGCAGATCACAAGCTCGCTGATGACGGGAAGGATCAGAGCTGTGACTGCTTTTGCAAAAAAAAAAGGATCACTGGGCTGCGGGAGGACAGAAAAA
Organism: Platanista minor; assembly: GCA_004363435.1. Lineage (NCBI taxonomy): Eukaryota > Metazoa > Chordata > Mammalia > Artiodactyla > Platanistidae > Platanista > Platanista minor. Next base: position 9,953 of record RJWK010028800.1, on the reverse strand, counting down.
GTCAGTATAGAATTTATTAAAAGGAAAAAAAAAAAAAGACTAAACGGAACCAACGTCCTCTGAAGCGCAGAAGGATTCCCAGCAGTCAGGACACTCTTTTCCTTTCTGTGTTCCTTCTTCCTGTTGACCCCAAACCCATGCGCCAATGGAGCTGGGCGTTCTGATCGAGGACAGAGATCTGGGTGACACTCTGGAGAAGTATGAAACAAGACCTGTACCTGACTGAGTTTCTCCTCTAATCCATACTTACTAGGTAAGAGGCCATGATATTCTTTTCCCTCTTGACAGAAAAGAGCAAAGTAATTGGCCACCAGAAGAAAAACTGAGATTTTTCTGAAAGATTATCAAGGAACTCAGGGTCCCAAAGATGAAACCAAGAATGTTTATCTGGTCTTCTCTTTCCCAAACTCACTCCAAAGCTAGTGCTACTCCCGTTCACATAGCATTGACTTCCTTGAGCCTCCCTCAATAAACAATTAATTCATTGACAGACACCACTCTTCTTAAAAGCGTCTTCAACGTATTTGAATTGACAAGGTGTCTAACCACTATGAAGACTGACTATTCCCCTCTACGGTCTAACTGGGGTTTACAGCTTTAGCAACTAACGTCCAAGCACTGGTATTTACTCCACAGAGTTCAAAAGAAGTGGACCTCACTGCACAGCTTCCTGGGCCAGGGATGAGTGAGGTGTGGGACATCCAGAAGGCCCTTCTGCCAGTACCATCTCTGGGGCGTGTCCGCCAAGATCTCCACCCGTGAGCCCTTTACCACCACGGACTTTCCTCTGCACCAAGATAAACCAAAAGGAGATGGAAACCCAGCAGGGGGGCCTGGAGAAGCTGTTTGAACTTAAATAACATGTTCAGGCGTCAGCTTTCAAATGAATGAATCTTTGCAATTCTTACTCACCAGCTTGCAGTTTCCTGAATGATTTCCTTTCACAAGCTGGCAACAGAAGCTAGGAATTCCATCACTGCCGGCAGACAGGGAGTAAATCTGGCTCCAGGCCTGACTTAGGAGTCTGCTTGGGGAGCCTCGACAGCCAATGTGCCCTGCCTCAAGGTGCAGAGCTCCGGGACCTCCCATCTCCACCCTCACCCAGCCCCACCCCCGACTACGGCGCAATTTCCCTTCACGAGGGGCATTTACACTAGTTTCAGATGTGCATTGTAAGGAAAGTGGGGATAGGCAGGTAGAGTGGGAAATACTGTCAACTGAAGCATCTGGGTTCAGGTATCCTTCCCTTCCTGGCACCAGCTTTGTGACCAGGGGCCAGGGAAGTGAGAGTTCAAGGTGGAGAGAGGAAGGGCCTTGAGAAGCACGGCTCCAAGGCTTCCGATCTCTTCCATCAGGACGCAAGCCTGAGGGGATGGAGAGGTTCCCACGGCCTTCTCACAAGTGCTTCTCTCACCTGATAAGCCGATGCATGCTTCTCCCAGCTCGAGAGCACCATCAGACGTGAAACAAATGCTGGGATGAAATTAAACAGCCATCGCATTCCCGTCATACTTGCAACTGACCTAGATGAGGACTGACCTATACGAGCCAACATGAAGCAGCCCAGGAACAAGACTGAGCCAAAGAGCATGTCTGTCGATGATACCTATGATAGCACAGCATCCAGCAGCAGCTCTGAATCCCCAGAGCATAGAGCCAGGTACTGGAGATGCCACTGCCTGGACAAAGCCTGGCCAAGTCCCTTTCACATGGGGGAGGGAAGGACAAGAGATAGGCAATTCATACGTATCTCTACCCATAACCTAATCTCAGCTTGTGCTTTAAACTGCAAAGACATGTCCAAGAAAAATGGAAAGAGCCAGAAGTGATACTAATGGCTCTTCTAATGGGGAAAAAAAAGGCACTCTCCACTTTAACCATTCAGGCTCTGGGCATTCAAAAATCTGCATTCTGCCACTGACTCTGGCTGTTAGAAGTTAATCTCACCAGGGGAAGCAAAAGCTCTGCTAAGTGAACAAGGATACAGGAGCAGGTGTCGTGCACTTTGCTCCATCCCAGGAAAGCAGCATCCCTTGGCGAGCAGAGCCATGCTCTGGGAGTCCCAGACCCTGCAGCTCTAATGAGATCAGAAGACTGTATGTTTTCAAAGATTTGTAGCTCAATGTTTGCTACACCCCCACTCCCGGAGCAATGTCCATGTACATAAAACTGGCAGAAGTATCCTCTAACAAACGACTGGGAATCGGGGTGTAGCAAACATTGAGCAGCCAGGTGGGCCGATGAGTTTAATGGATTTGATTCGGTTCCGTGGTCTCATCTGGAAACAACCTGGGTTCACTTGTTTTCATGACAGAGATCACAGCTCTGATACACTTCCCAGGAAGTGCCGCGGGATCAAAGAGATGCTGCTCGTCCTGGCATCTGGTGGCCAAGGCACTAGGCTTTGTGAAAATCCTGGAAACACACACAATTCCCAGGAAACACAGCAGGATTTGTTTAGGCCATGGGGGTTTCACATACTCTAACTTTAGAGATTATGTCCCAGATTTCTTTTTTTGTAAACAACTTTACTGAGGTATAGGTTACATGACATAACATTCACACACTGTAAGTGTACAATTCGATGATTCTTAGTAAATGTACAGAGGTGTGTGACTATCCCCACAATGCAGTTTTAGAATATTTCCATTGCCCTGAAAAGTCCCACCTGCCCACGCGCAGTGCCTTCCAACCTGCAGCCCCAGCCTCAGGCAACTGAGACATGCAGTCTTTTGTGACTGGCTTCTTTCACTAAGCATAATGTTTCCAAGTTCACGCTTACTGCAGCCTCTATCAAGAGTTCATTCATCTGATTGCGGAATAGTAGTCCATTGTATGGCTAGACCACATTTTATTTATCCACTCATCTGTTTCAGCTTATTAAATCTATAAATCCAACTAAGTGACAAGGCTTATGGGCCTCATCGCAGAAATAAAATAAGAAAGGCTCCCCTAGTTCTAAAATATTCTCGAATTTCTAAGAGTCTCTGTAATGTGTGAAAATACATCATAAGGATACAATACATTCCCTGGAATTTTTGTGCCTATGGGTGGGCGAGGGGAGGGGAGCTGGTCTCAATAAGGAAACAACATCCCTGAATTTCACTTTTTTATGTTTTAATAAACATAAACAATTTGAATACACATAAAGTGTTTTATGCTAATCTCCAAGTCCAGCAAGGTCATCAATTCACGGAACAAGCATTTACAACGGTGCAAATAGCCCTGTATTAGGATATGTGAGGTACACAGTCCTTGGCTCACAAAGACATGTTTATTTCAAGACTGTGCAAATAAATCAGTTTGGGGGTATTTGAAACACTTTTCTCCACCTAAATAGTGTTTAGCTTCCACGGTTGGCCCCCAAAGTCTTCGTAAAGTCACAGCCTTTATCCAGGACACTATATCACAGTCTGTACTATTTATATACCACATAAAGGCATCTACCGATTCATTCACTCACCACACGTATGAACCCAGGGCAGCCTGTGTGCCAGGCGCTGTTTTAGACATGGAAGACTCACCAGTGGCAGTCTCATGTGGCTGCTAAGCTTCCATTCTCTGTTGGTGAAAGTCTTTAACAGCATGTTGGGTTGGAGCAACCCAACATCCTCATCACTCGGGTAGGGAAGTCCTACCCCACTTCCTGGCTCCTCCTCCCCTTCTATCTTCTGGAGGACCTGCTTCTAAGGTGAGAGCCCCCAGGGGTGATGCAGGCCTGGCATCCTGACCCACCACTGCCGCCTGGCCGTCTCCAAGTCCATCCACATGCTCCGCCCACATCCTCTGTGCAGGGCCCTCCCAGGGCCTCTGTCTGACACCCCTCAGTCACACGGGGACAGTTACACCACTGTCAACTGCTGCTGCCCTCACCACCCCTCTCCAGCTGGCCTGCAACCTGTCCAACCACCGCTGACATCGCTCCAGCACAGTAGGCGGGCCTGTCCCGTGGGGACCTCTCCCTGGCCATCAAGTGCTTCATCGGAGGCCGAGGCCTCTCCCAACTGCCCTGCCCAATTAGGCAAGTACTCTATTAAAGCCCGGGCTTCTGGTAATTTATTCTACCCAGCTTTCCTAGCACTAACTTTCCCAAAGTCAAGTCCACAGCTAGAATAGGCAGGAATTGACTTGACAGTCGTCTCAGAAGCAAATTCTTACTCAGTTCCCACATGTACCTCGACTGGCATGAACCATGGCTTAAGAGCAACGTCTGCTGAACAAAGAAAGGAAGGTTAAAATCCAGAGCAATTATTTTTGCTTTATGCCACCAGTTACAAACAATGTTCTCAGCTTTACAATCGGTAAAGTTTTACAGCAGATCTAAATCTCAGCCCTGTAAAAGGAATCACAGAAGCAGGGTGTGATGCTAAAGCCCATTTGGCTGCAGGATGTCCAGCCATGAATGTTCCTGGCCTCTGTCAGGGACTCTGGCCTGGCACTGAGTGCTTGAGTAGTCCTGGCCGCGGGGCAGCTGCATCCTTAGTGGCTGACTGAGCACAGCTTTGGAAGCCCTCACCAAGATGTGTCACATCTCCAGTTTCTTTTACAGAAAGGGAAGTTCTTTGTATGGAATTGTATTGGGGTCAGTTGGTGAGAAACAGATCTCTTCCGGGAAGTTACAGCAGGCACTAACCATCTTATGTTTCTGCAGACAATTTACAGGAAACGGCTGAGCAGAATTTTTCTTACTGCCTTTTTTTTTTTTTAAACTCTGTTTTTCTTTGCATAGGCATATCATATAATGTTGCCAAATGTTGGGTGAATTTGAACTGATTGAAAGAGGTTCTATTTCCTGTGAACAATTTGTCCTTGCTCAATCCTGACTGTCACTTGCCTAGAACTTATTTAATTTCACATCTCAGCAAATACAGTATTATTTCTCCAGTAGAGTTGCCTTCTGATGGCATCAGTCTCCTGGTTATTTATCATACATATCTGTAATTGAATTACCAATTGCAGTAATGTAATCTACTCTCAAATGGACATAAAAATGCAACATAAAATAAAATTGTTCCAAGGGGGCTTCCCTGGTGACGCAGTGGTTGAGAGTCTGCCTGCCGATGCAGGGGACACGGGTTCGTGCCCCGGTCCGGGAAGATCCCACGTGCCGCGGAGCGGCTGGGCCCGTGAGCCACGGCCGCTGAGCCTGCGCATCCGGAGCCTGTGCTCCGCAACGGGAGAGGCCACAACAGTGAGAGAGGCCCGCGTACTGCCAAAAAAATAATAATAATAAAATAAAATAAAATTGTTCCAGTGTGTACCTCCTCATCATTCTATGTGAATCCTAGTGTAGCTGATTCCCCAGAGAGATGGTGACAAGTAATGAATGACAGATGGTAAGATAAAGATTAGTGAGTTCATGGCCTTCCAGAAGTAAAAGCAATTCACCCTCTAAAACTTTATTCTCTTTTAAAATATAGTGTTTATCAATATTAATCAGGAAGCCAAGTCCAGTGTATGTAGGAAAAAGAGTAAAGAATGGAATGAGTTACTTTTTTCCAAATGCAACAGTATTAAGCTAATATATTTTAAAACTTAGGAAAGAGAAGTAAAGTGCTCAACTCTACTCTTGTCAGACAACCATGAATCTTGGACAATAAAGGAAGGTAAAGAAAAATACAAAGACAACAGCAATTCCTTTGAGAAAATTTTCTCTTTTCTTGAGCCCACCATTGGGTTCATCCTATTTCATTCATTCATTCATTCATTCATTCATTTTTTTTTTTTTTTTTTGGGTTCATCCTATTTTAAATGTCACACCCCAGGGAACTGTGTGACTTGTCTTTGAAGTTGCTTCAGAATACTCTGTGAAATTCAGAGCCAAGTTTCCCTAGCTCTAGAACCTTTAGATGGCAAAGATTAATTGTGTCAATACCAGTACGGTATAATAAGTTACTTGTTATACTGGACCTTCTCTTGGATCAAGTTTTCGTTTGCTTTGTTCTGTTTGGCATAAATTCTGAATCAAAACAAGTTTGTCTACGTATATTCCAGCTTACTTTCATTTTTTTCCTCTTTTCTTGCCATTAGACATTGATTCTATATATATCTAAGGTAACCAGTGCCCGATAAATTCATCCAAGAAATCAGTGATATCTTTATCAAGCACAACAAAAGCTGCTTCTTCAAACTGCTGCCCAATGAACTAGCTACTCCTCTCCTGTTGAATTTATCTTTAAGATGCCACCAATTTGTGCAGGAATTAGAGACAGCAGATTGCCCCCTATCTACAGCTGATCGTTTCTACAAGGCAGCAAGCAGAACGATAAAAGCCAGTAATTTTCAACAAAACTTCTGCATCTCAGTTTTAAAAGGCTGCCAGAGACATATGTGAAAATGTCTACGTTATCAACAACAGTACACAGAGATAGTATAAACAACCTAAAGTGCTTATGTGTACTCATCTTAGGACTCAAGAAAATCGTTCGCTTTCTCTGTATAAATATGCAAATAGACGCGTGTGGGCAGAAATGCACCAGGTTCCGCGCACACACTTTGCACTTCGGTGAAACTCAATTTGCTCCAGGGCAAAAGCAACATTTTAAAAATCTGTATTTAACTCTAAACATAAAAACGTGTCACTTTGGTGTTATAATTATACTCTAAGCAATTTGTCTGCGTACCTGTAGCAACAATGTCAGGAGCATTTTTAAACACAAATATGGTGTGATTTTAGAATCAAGAATTATGGGGGATTTACTGCAGGATGTGGGACTTTTTTCAAACACCTGTGCATAGACTACTCCAAAAACGGAATCCTTGACTCTGACATATTATAAACTAATTAACTTGTTCTGTCTCACAAACTGGAGGATTCTGTGATCCAAATTTCTGGTTAGGGATTAGTTCCTAACCTTAGTTAACTCTAGAGTTGCTGATCACTTGTTTACATAATGGAATGCCTTTAGACCTTTGGCTGGACCTTTAATGAAGGTCTGTCCCCCCCTCCGCCACTTTCCCGTATGCATATCAGAAGCAAAGCCTTAATTTCAATGACTTTAAAACAACAAAACCAGACATTTGGAATCATTAAAAATAATCACGAAGTTAATAAAAATTATGTAATGATTCAGCTAAGCAGCTCTCTCTAGTATCAGGGGCATATGAGAGAGTCCCAAGGAACTGGCATCTGTTATTTTGAGCAATTAGCATACAACACAGAGACAAGTTTGCTGCTTTTTAACATCTCCGATCAAGAATCTAAAGTGAAGCAAGATTTCTCACTGCAAAGCTGTGAATGGGGATTCAGAAGGTCTACAAACGCTAAAACTTAAGCAAAATTTAGAACGTGCGTAATTCATCATGCCCCACTGGCCGACATCTTTTAACAGCCGCTGCGCTATATGTTTCTATGTTTCATTCTATCCAGACATGGAGAAGAAATCATTTTAAAAGGAGACAGCAGTGAAGAGCACAGGTTTATTTTTACCAAGTTTTGAACATCTCAGAAACTTCTTTTGGACAAAGGCAAGCTTTACCACCCAGGAGACCAAAGTCTTTGCTCGCAGCAGGAATCTCACAGCTGTTTGCCATTAAAACAACCAAATAAGTTAGTGCAGTTTGTAAAAGGCATGAAATGATTAGCATCATCCACCTTCTCCCTATTAAGGAAGTACGTACAAGGCTAAAAGCATGTAAAAGCAGGTACCAGTTCATCACCCTCACGATTCCATGAGTGTGCAAATGATAAGCGTGACCCGTGCAGCAGTGTGGATGAGCTGCTATTTCGTGGCAAAGTTTCTGCAAGAAAGAAACTCAAGAAAAAAGAAATCTGCTTCAAGGGGCCCAAGCAGTTACATTTCAGACTGCTTTTTCATTTAAGACAAGCATGGCAAAAAATCTTTGGGGGTACAAAATCCCTGTTTCCTCTGCAGTAAATGCATAGACAGGAATAGTTATTTAAATGATACACAAGTTAAGGTATTACCTGCTTGAACTGAAAGTGTGAATTGGTCACTCAAAATAGTGTATGATAAATTTTACCCTCTCTTCAATAATGAAAGTGGCATTAACTAGCAATTAATTTAGCAACCCTAATTAGGTGTTAAAAATCTTCCCTGGTAAAGTCTGTTTTTGTCTTTCTGTGTCTCCTTAGGAAAGACTAACTCTATAATTAATAACATATCTGTCGTTTCCAAAGGTGGCCATCGTGACAGAACTCTTCTGGATAAGCTAACTGTGACATACAATTGTTTTGCTTAAATACGAGATTCAACATAAACCTCAATTTAAAAAAAAAAAGATGCGACAATTATTTGTAACTCCTGGCATTTTAACTAATGTGCACCTGAGAACTTAATGTCAATATTAAACATAACTCACCTTATCTTCACTCAATTTCGATTTCTTTCTGAGTAAATACAGCGGTCACAGGGAGGAAGACAGATGCACAAACAGGAACAGTTTACAAGGATACGTTTGTCTCTGAAAGGAGCCTTTCTACTTAAGGGCCTTGAGTTTGGAAACCACCTTTCCTGTACCTTCTTCTAACAAGGCTGACAGCTCCCTCAGGTCAACAGATCAACTCCTCCACCACCCTCCACCTCTGTGAAATCACTGCAAGATCCGCCTGGTCTCGCTCTGCTGACTCGGACCTCCACCCACTCACCCAGCACCGAGTGCTCCTAGCATCCTCTCGCCCTCTTCCTGCGCTCGCTCTCAGCGCCCCCTGCCGGGGATCCCGGGGACGCCGCAAGCGCAGGAAAGTTAAATCCCAACTCTGAACAGCCGCATCCAGGTACAAAGCGAGGAAAGGGCGAGGAGGTGAACGCGCTTCCCGCCAAAGCCCGGGGAATCGGGATCTGACTGCGCTAGGCCGGGCACCGAGCGCCGCGGGAAGATCACTCCTCGGCGGCGGATCCATCGCACGTCTTCCCTCCGGCGTCCAGATCTACCTCCGGCCCCGAAATCCTGAGCCAGGGGATGCGAAATCGTGGAGCGGCGTAGGGACTGGCCTGGCTACAGCCCATGGAGCAAGTGGTTCGCCAGGCCCCTACATCCCTGGCCGCGGCGTTCAGGGCGACCGCCAGACTCAGCCTCCCTCATTAACCAAAGCGCTCGGTGGAGTTGAGCCCAAGTCCCACCGCCTCCCGGGTTCTCGCGGGCGCCGCAAAGCCCCAGTAACTCGACCAGAAAAACCTTGCCCCAGGCGGCGATTACCGGACTGCGAAGTGTCGGCCACCTGGACCCCTGCCTTTAGCTCCCGACGATGAGAGCCTGGACACGCGCCGGCTGCGTGCAAAGACCTCCACTGCGCACCTTATGGAGGTGTTGGGTAGGGGTGCCCTCTCTCCCACAGCCCGGGCGCCCACCGGGTCGCTTCCGCTCCTTACCTCTGCACACTCAGACCTCTGCAAAGGCAGAGACACAAACTTCCAGCCCGTGTACTAGCTCAACTGTGCGCGCCCCTGCACTGACGGTAGTCCTGACCCTGCCCCCGGTCTGCCCCCCGCCCAGTACCTGCAGATCGACCCGGCCCGAGATCGACTCGACCCACCCGCCGACCACTGCCGCCCCCGGGTCCTGGCCCCAACGGGGCTCGGGCGGGGCTGCGGCTACGGCCACACGGGGACGGGACCGGGGGTCGCTCACCAGGTGGGAGGCGCGCTCCTCGTGCCAGTCATCCAGCTCCGGGGACCCGGAGCGGCTCTGAGGGTCTTCTTCAGCGCCCGGCGAGGGAAGTCGAGGCAGCAGCCGCCGCCGCCCCCAGCCACTTGCCCAGAGCCACCCCCAACTCGCTGCTCTCGGGGCTGTGGCGCCGACTCGAGCTCCGAGCGCACCGTCCCCGGGCGCACGGCCGGACCGGGGTTGAGCAGGTTCGCGCCCAACGGGGTCGTCGGGCGAGGAGGCAAATTTGGGTGCTCCAGCCAGCTCCGCAGAGGAGCCCGAGTGGGAGAGGGGAGCCCCTCGGATGGGCCACAAGGGCCGCGCCGCCCCAGCCTAGAGAAGTGGAG
>RJWK010028799.1:0-25616 GCA_004363435.1 Platanista minor | reverse complement strand
AAAAAAAAAAAAAAAAAAAAAGATCAAGATAGGGCTTCCCTGGTGGCGCAGTGGTTGAGAGACCGCCTGCCTTTGCAGGGGACGCGGGTTCCTGCCCGGGTCCGGGAAGACCCCACATGCCGCGGAGTGGCTGGGCCCGTGAGCCATGGCCGCTGAGCCTGCGCGTCCGGAGCCTGTGCTCCGCAACGGGAGAGGCCACAACAGTGAGAGGCCCGCGTAGCGCAAAAAAAAACAAAAGAGATCAAGATAATTATTAACTCCAGAGAAAACAAAACATTGAATAAGACAGGTAATAATATTAGAGTAATCTACAGAGCTCAGCTGTGGAATAGTATTTACATGATTGTTATCATGATAACACTGATATAAATAAAAACTGTAATTGAAACTTCATTGGCAGTACAATGGAAAGAAATGTGTGTGTAAGAGGAGGGCAAGAAGGCTAAGACTGGGAAAAAGGAAGTCAATAAACAATGTCTGTAATTTAAAAATAGAGATATATCCAGTTAATCTCATTATGTACTCATGTGGGGTTAAGTATCTAAAGGAGCTGAATGTGGTTGTCTCTGAAGAGTGGGAGATGAGGAGTGAGGGAGGATGAGGCAGGGAACACTTGTTTTCTTTATCAGGCCTATAGCACCCTTGATCTACTGAAACTATCTACATGCATTGCTTTGATAAATATAAAAATTAAATGAAAAAGGAACTATGTTAGCAAGGTGGAATATGCTTATGGTATAAAACACAGACAATAAAGTTGTGTCAATTCTTTGAATACTAACTATGTAAAAGGAACATTTAAACATAAAAATAGTTGGTTTTTTACCATAGCGGCATTTAAAATGGGCAGTCCAAAAAAAAAAAAAAAAAAAAAAGGGCAGTCTAGTGCCATCAGCAAGGAGTTGTCACTTTGTAACTATTGCAAGTTAACAAAAGCCACTTTGAAGAATGGTTTACCACATCACACTTTGATTATCGAATGTTGGCAAGAGAATCACTTGTTTTTCATTTTACTTAATTCATAATAACACAAGTTCAATGTTTTGAATTTTTTAAGTAAGATAATATAATCTTTGCCTTATTGTTAATTTTGACTAAAATAAATTTAAAAAGTTGAAAGTTCCCCGCTACATACGTATTGATTTTTTTAGTAGAAGAAAGCAATTAAGATTAAAATAAACATAGACACTTCTGTTATTTTCATTTGCACATGTTTTGGTGCCACTGCTCTTTTTGATTCTGTCTTCAGAACAGTGACTTAGCACTTGTCTGACCCATCCACCTCAGATTTTTCCATTTTAAAGAGTGGATAAAGAGGCACAGAAAAGTTGATTGCCAAAGGTCTCCCAGTGACATGGATGAGGTGTAAAACAACGTGGTTTGCTAGATGAAGAAAGAACAATATTTTTGAACTTTAAGCTCAAGAAAAAAAGCTGTTGAAGAAGAAAAGTTTTTGTCTCTGTTGTTCAAATAAGGATTAACTGTAATTTCAGAAAAAAACTCAGAAGTTCAGCCACTTCAGTTAATTTGACAAAAGGCCCCATTTTCCAGAAATGAAATAGAAATATTTTTTTTCATTCTGAAACTACAATTTTCAGAACAGCAGAGAAGATTTTTTTGGGACAGAAAGAAAACAGGAAAAAAAAAAAAGAAACCTATGAAATTTCTAGGAAAGGGAGAGACGTCAGAGGCCACAGTTTTCAAATAATTGTAATGGAAACAAATTTTGCAGTTAAAAAAATATATTTATGTAGGCGACTTAAAGCATTACACAATGGTGAAATCTCCTAACTTCTTCTATGTTGATATTTCTGCTACATTTGTACACTAAATTTAGAGATTAACATTTGTTACATTAAAATTTATCTCTGCTAATAGAATCACACATGCTGATTCTTGAATTTTTGACAAATATAGAAAGCATAGAAAAGAAAATAAAAGTTATCCCCAATCCTATCATTCAGATGTAATCACTGTTGACATATTGATGTCAACATGTCACCTCAGTCTTTATTCACATGTGGATGAAAAGATATATTTATTTGTTTTTAAATTGGAATCATGCGATATATCCTTTAAATCTTCACTTTTATTTAATGTGTAACAAATTTTCTCCAGATCACTAAATAATTGTCTAAAACATGACTTTAATTTTCCCTGAAAATTTGGAAGACAGTCCTGACTGCCAAACACCACGGTTTCCTATGAAGATAGTCTATCCTTTTACTTTCTCTAATTGGCTTTAAAAAATACATAAAACATCAAATAATTATGCATGCTAGATAGGTTTGATCTTGTATATATGAAGTACTATTTTTACAGGTATAAACCAGGTATTAAGGGATCTACACGGTTGATTATATATACTTTGTTTCATTAAACAAGCAAAAAAAAAAATCAAGCAATTTTTATTTTCATCTCTTGAAAAAAAGAAGATACAATTCACGATCCACAGCGATGGTGTTCTGGATGTCTCTTGATCATTACCAGAGGCTCCTCTTTAGGAAGGAATGTGCCAATGTATTTTCTACCACCAAAGCAGCATAATTTTCAATTCCCCGTTTTCTATCCATGATGTGCCCATGCTTTTAGTGTCACTGGTTGGGTTCCCCAGAAAAGCAGGCTCTGAGATGGAAATTAGCATCCTGGAGGTTTCTTAGGGTTTCACTGTGATCAGCACCCATGGAAAGGGAGGACGGAGAAAAGCAGAATTGGACAGACTGAGAAGTTGAGCTGCGATGGAAACCTCGGCCACCTTAGCGGGAGCTCTGACAGTGGGATGACTCCTCCAAGCTGTAGCTGACTGGGGCAGGAGAGATGAATCTTTAGCAGCCCCTTGTCAGTCACTGGATGCAGCCGCCCAGGAGTGGGTGCCATCTTGTGCAAGTGGCTCTCCTCTGCTGAGACAATGCCCAGTGGGACTTGACACTTGAGGGCTGCCTGCCAGCTGTTGCTGGAGATGGAGCAGCAAAACCTTCCTTCCTGACAGGGGCTCACTACAGTGCCTTCCTCCTCTTGTCTCCCTGGCTAGAAAACTGGGAGACAACTGAAATCACCCCTTTTCTTGATCAAATCTATCACCAAGCTTCCTGTTTGTTCCTCCAAAAAGTGTTTCAAATACATACATATATATATATATATATATATATATATATATATATATATATATATATATATATTTTTTTTTTTTTTTTTTTTTTTCCCTAAACCCATGGTCATCTCCCTTTCCCTTTTGCCCCATGCAGAAGCTCACACCCAAGTTACTCTAGCAGCTTCCTAGATGGGCTTTGGGTTTCACGTTTCTCCCTATTAATACTTTTCACATACCACTGACAAGATTATTAATGCACCTGAACCATGACTTTTATCATATTATTTCTATTTAAAGACTCTGTTCTCTATTTCATAATATGTATACCTTCCAGTTCTCTTTGTTTGGTTTTCAAGGTCCTCAAAATAATAATTCTCAGCCCATCTCATGCTATGCAAACATACTCCCCACTGCTCTGCAACCCTCTAGTCACGCAGGGTAGTCTCTGATCCTGCCCAGGCCATACTCATGAGCATGTCAAGCTTTCTCTGGAACGTCCCCTATCCCCAGGCATGCCTGTCTACTCTGCTTGCCCTTTAAAGCTCAGTCCTACCCATTTTTGTGAAATCGTCTCTACTCTCGGCCCTTATCTAGTCTCATTTTTCTAGTTCCTGTTTTACTCACTATATACACTTAGTTTTTCAACAATAGTTTCCCATGTTCCAGTTTGGGCTCCCCTGCCAGACAATCAAAGAAGGCAAGAATTACTTCTTACACCTCTTCGTATGCTTGGAGTGCTGGCCCCATGGGAAACTCTCGGAGCCCTGGCTGATTAGTCATCGTTGTCATGAATTTTCCTTAGAGACTTTAGAAGATATCCACAACCTTCTTTACTTATTCAAGCACTGTTTGATGAGACTCTCCTTCTTAGATGCTCAGCACATGAAAAGGCACATTTTGCCTACCTTCACTCCCATGGTAGCACAGTGGCTCAATTTGGATTCAAGCCACTTGGGTTCAAATTCTAGCCCCACCATTTCCTAGCCATGTGGCCACTGACAGCTTACTTGATCTCTCCCAGTCTCAGTTCCACCACTAACACATTGATGGTAACAACAGTAGTATTTACCTACTGCATAGTTTTTCTGTGAGGACTACATGAGAAAATATACTTAAATATATACCACGATGCATGTAGTAGCATTCAGTATGTGATACCTATGGTAACTCTGTGAAGAAAGCACAGGGCCACTTATATCTAAGATGGTTATGTCCAGAGCACAGTGGATAGTGCACTGTGCCTGGCGGAGCAGCAAGGTAGCAGCTCTGCTCACAGATGATGGAGCCCTTGCTTGGTAAGTGCACCCAACACCAGTGGAGGTACTCTTAGGGGGACTGGCTACTGTAGAACCTGCTCCTGGCCGGCTGAAAGGCTCAAAGTACAAAGTGGTTGAAGGTGCTCTCCAGAAAGGTAGGTGAGCACATGTGAACTCAGCTGAAGGATGAGAGACTGAATATTCAAACAGACAATGGCCAGACCATGTATAAAAACAGAGCTCTGACCCACAGTCTGCAGCACCTGGCCCATCATCTATAGTAACCAGCCCAGGAAGTCAGCCCGCTACACCTTAGACTTGTAGGAAGCCAGACCACGCTATCTCTCGTAAGAGTCCAGGGAGCCAAACAATCACCCCTGTAACAATGGGCTCAAAATGGCTGGGACTTGATTAATAACTGACAGCTTTCCTAATTTTTGTCCCTGCTTCTAGCTTAGGACCAACCAGAGAAAGCCAGATATGTACCTCTGATCAGTCACACAGGAGTCTAGTTAGTCACGTGCAGCTTCCCCACGTCACAGCCTCCATCAGGGCACACCTGAAGCCTCCCCTTCCGCCACCATGAAGCTTTGCTGCTCCTCTGGCTGCCGTGAGTCTGTTCAAATGTGAGTGACGGCGGCTGACTCCCATGCTCTAGCAAAGCTCTGAATAAATAGCCTTTGCTTTTCCCATTTGGTTGGTTTTCATTTGTTTCCACATGGGCCTATTTAAAACAAGGGCTTAAATGTTGCCCTGTCACCGGGTTTTAATTTGAACCAACTTCCAGATTGGAGAGGAACACAGCCTGCACTGTGCTGCCTACTCTGAATATACCCATGCAGGCTCGTTCAATTTTTTTACGGGGCATATGATCATTCAGCAATTTTCACAAGATAAGTAACACTACATATCTCCGTTAAAAGACCTCAAAAGGGCTGTGTTTGTGCAATCATCCACGAACTTCTTTACATTTCTGAATGAGAAAGTCTGAAACCGAGAGTTATTTCTCCATGTGATTCTAATTCAGGCTTAAATAACAATTTCTTGACGAAGGCAGTTCTGATTTCAGAACTGATGAAAAATTATTTTTGCTTTTTAATATTTGTAAATAGTCATTTTTCCATAGTAACAAGTAATCCAGTTAACTCAGGCCCCTTTCCTTGCAGTTTCTAACCTATGAGCAAAATTCACGCCAGCCTTCTGCCATATGCTTCTTTGTTATATGCCAGAAAACCTTGCAAACAAACAGAACAAAAACCCCAAGAATTTATAACTGGACCAGAAGATCAGAGGTACAGAGTGAGTAATCACAGATCCAAAAAAGGCCCGTGAGAAATGAGATTCCCACTAATTACTTGCTGAAGGAACTGTAGAAGGAGCCAGCTGCGGACATAAGCACACACGGCCCAGGCATTTGTGCTCAAAAGGGAGGGCCAGATTGACTGACTCAGAGGTCCTCTTCAGCTTCATCCTCCACCCCAGTCTGCACTCCTAGTCACTGCATTTAAGGGAAAAGGTCTTCTGTGAGGAAACCTGAAGACCAGGCAGGAAGCACTGGACCTAAATAGTGAAGGACAGTTGTAGTTAGGTCTAAGGAAGAACAGCCAGGCCATTCAAAACCCATCAACAACTTCCTGAAGACAGTTGTAAGTGTCTTCCGCGGAAACGAGTTTTTCAAATTTAAATTTCTAATTTCATTTAAAATTTATTTTTACTACATTTAAGTAAATTCTTAATTTGTTTTACTTTCAATTTAAAGTTTTAATTAAAGTGTTTAAATTTTTATGAAAAAGACTATGAAGCAGTGAAAGCTAATGTAGTTTGAGCTAGGGAGTGGCTGGTACCCTGGCCCACAGCCCCCGTGGGAGCCAGGGCACCAAGGCAGGCTGCCCAGAATCCTTACTGCATGACTACGTGGGATCTGGGGGACAGCTCTGACAGGAACCTAGATTAAGCTTCTTTTAAAAATAAATGGAAGCAGTTCACTTGAAACTAATATAATGTCATGTCAATTATATGTAACCCCCCCCCCCCAAATTGTTTTTAAATAAATGGAAACAAAGACTGTCCCAAATGTTGTGGAGAAGGTGCAAGATACAGAGAAGTTTCCTCAAGGAGGCTTACCTGGATATCCCTGCAACCCTGACTGGTTACTGCGTAGAGCATGGGGGCTGGGGGTAGCATCGGGGAGGTTCTGATGATACTGCATCCAGGACCCCTTAGTTCCTCAAGAGATGGGGCTATAGAGACAAGATGACTCGGGCACCCTCTTAGGATATGGACGCTGTGGTAGAGATGGGCCAAGGGTCCTTCCCCGCTTGCGTGAGAGCAGCAGCCAAGTTGGGGCAGTTGTATCGCTGCTTTGATGGCCTCCAAGGACAGCACTGGGTCACCGGGACCCCCAGCTGGAGACAGGGCGGGGGGGGGGTCCCATGATTTTACTGAGTGGGGCCTCACTTCCAAGGTTCCTGTGTCAGTCCCTGAAACCAGACTGATATTCTGCCAGACAAGCAGGGGCTATTTTCGATTGTCAAATGATCTGCGGAATTCTAAAGCCCTGTTTGGAAAAGCTGCTGAAAGCATTCTGAATTAAAAACCCTGAGATGAAGAAAGTGGTTTGGAACTAAACAGAAGTGCTGGTTGCATACCATTGTGAATGTACTAAATGCCACTGAATCCTTCATTTTAAAATGGTAAACTTTATATGAATTTCGCCTCAACTAAAGAAAAGGGAATTAAGGCGAGAAAAAAGAAAAACTACAGGAAGAAACAGGACAAAACAACTTCTACTTAGTAGCTGTCAGCAAATAGAGACCTCCAATCTCTTTCGTCATTCATTCATTCAATAAATGTTTATCACGTTAATACAATTTTTTTTTGTTTCTTCTCTCTACACTCAGCAACCAGCATCACCGCATCTCTAATTGTTCTCCTGGTAAACATGTGACTTAACGGGCTCATCGTTCTCCCTCTCTCCCCCGTGATAACCTTGCTCTCTCCTGTTGCTCACCGAAATGTTTACAAATCCCTCAGACACACACAAAAATTCACTATATTCCCATTGCTTTGAAAAAGTACCAAGTGTTGAGACCTCTAGTTGGAACTCTACTGTTTCTGGAAGCATCCCCAATACCTCTCCTGTAACAGCTAATGCAACACCATTGAGGTCCGGCCTGCCAAAACTAGGAGCCCTGGCTGCCACGCCCAAGGCCCTGGAACCCAAGACTGCATCCTTCCCAAGAACATCATGTCTCATTGGCTTTAGGCAAATAGGGACTGCCAGGTACTCGTTTCTTATAACCTCCTTAAATGCAAACTTCTTCCAAAATGCCATGTTCCATTATCCTGAAACGCACCTTTAAAGGTAATTGACTATTAGATACCAATTGTACAGAAAAGACCAACAAGCATCTCTAAAGAGGAGACTAAATAAATATAAGCCATTCTTTGCTGCAATGAATGAAAACTGCGTATCAGTGAAAAGGTAGATTTTCATATCACTGGACTCAGGAATGAAGGGACAGGAATGTAAAAATCTTACTTCCTTTATTTCTAATGTACTTACATGGAGATAAATGTCTGTGAATTCTATTTGATTTGTAGTTCCCATTTTGAGACCTCATAAATTATTTATTTTTATTTGGGTTGTGTCGTCTCCTAGGATTCTACTTCAGCGTGTTTGCCAGTGATCTGTTAATTTTTATTTTAAAGGGAAAACATGTACAGAATCTCATTTGCTTTTAAAACATGAGCTAACTGCAATATTATCACTTCTCTTCTGAACTGGTTTTAAAAGAGCAGGTTGGCTTCTTACTTCAAGCCTGACTCTCTTTTTCCCATCTCAGCTTTATGTCTGTGCCATTTGTGAATTGTAAACAACAATCATTTTTTTAATGTTCTTAGGGAAATGCCTTGGCTGCATTTCAAGCCTTTTATGTATTCTCCTCATGATGTTATATGTAATTAAGCTTTAGATAATTAACATTCCCCTCAAAATCGGTATCTCTATATCTTTTTCCCTTGTTTGTTACAGACATTAAATTAAACTCAGCACCGCTTCCCCTATGTCCTCCTCCAGATCCTGAAAGGCAACCAAGTTTTAATTTTTTCGCAAGTAAATAATAAATAAGTGGTGCATGGCCTGAAAAGTAGCATTTAATCTAGTGGTTAATACTAGGGTTTGAGGCTAGAAAAGACATTGTTCTTAGGTAGTTATACTATTCCTTTGGCAAGCAGAAAAGGAATTCTCAGAAGCCTTCTCAACCAAGTAATGGACTAAGGCAGCAGGTGATACAATGGGCGGCGGAAAGGAGGTGATTCAGCTGCACCTCTTCATGCACCGCAGCTACTTTTGGAGCGGCAACTTGGATGGTAAGCAGTTCCCAGGGTTGGAAAGGAGACATTCTGCCTTTCAGACATAATGTTAATATGCTGGGAAAGAGCTCACACAAACCATTTCACCATCATTTTGTTATTACAGCTATTAGGAAAATAGAAGCTCTGCTTTAAATCTAGATGGCACATCTCTCTGTAGGAATTCCAACTCTTACAGAACCCACGCTTCCTTTATGTTCGTGTAGATGGGGAGAACAGCAGAGTGAGACAGACTTGTCTAAAGCAGGTGGGACATAAATAAAAGCGGGGAGAGGCAGGAAAGGACCCTCCCCTTGAAGCTTCTGAGGGGTCATGGCCCTGCCAACACTTTGATTTTGTATATCTAACTGCCACAACTCTGAGAGACAACATTTCGGTGATTTCAAGCTACCCAGTTTGTGGTACTTCGTTACAGCAGCCCCGAAAAACTAAACAGTGTTGTTCAAATTTTTCCTACCATTAACAATAAAATTTAAAAAACTCAACGCCTCCCCAACAGACACACAAAGAAAGCGTGTGGGAGATGCGGAGAAACCCAAAGCCCCTGACGTTGAAGCCGTAGGACAAACCTTCTGTGTCTTTTCCTTGAAGAATTATGAACCATGATGGGAATAAAAAATAATGCTCCCAGAACATAAGGCTCTTATTTAACTTCTGCTTAGAAATAACTGAAGACACAACAGCCATGTTGAGTGGTGTGATCTTGGAGACAAGGCTCCGGTCTGCTACTGAACATGGATGACCAAACCAAGCATTCAAAGACAGGGATGCTGCTGGCTGGAACCGATCTTTTTTTTTTAATTTTTAAAAACTCAATACGCATCTTCAAAAGGGAAAAGATTCTTCCAAAGAGGGTTTGAGTGTAATTATTAAAAGATAACAAATACGGTTAGTACAACAGAAAATGAATTAGAGCTGTTCTAGTCACACAAAGTATATAACGAATCGTATTTGCTGAGGAAGAAGCTCAAAACCTTGGTATTTAAGATGCGGGGGTTACAAAATGCCTTGTTAGGATCATAAATGGCTGATGCTGCAAACTCATTCTTCCGAACAGAGTCAAGACCACTTTCTACCTTTCTGGATACAGACAACTAAGAGGAAGGCGATAAAGATCGTTATTTACATGGCTTCCCTGGTGGCGCAGTGGTTGAGAGTCCGTCTGCCGATGCAGGGGACACGGGTTTGGGCCCCGGTCCGGGAGGATCCCACATGCCGCGGAGCGGCTGGGCCCGTGAGCCATGGCCGCTGAGCCAGCGCGTCCGGAGCCTGTGCTCCGCAATGGGAGGGGCCACAGCAGTGAGAGGCCCGCGTACCGAAAAAAAAAAAAAAAAAAAAAATCGTTATTTACAAAGAAACAGCAAAGCCAGCACTGTATTATTACTGATGCTCTTTAATAGGTCAGTTCTTCCACACTTACTCACCTGGCAAATATTTCAACTGCTTATGGTGACAGGATGACCTGTATAATATATGGAGTAGGGTCTCCATTTGAACAAGAGTTTCGTTCAGATTAGGATTCAGGTATGCCTGGAGGTGCCTGTGTGATAGCTTGACAAAAGGTCCTTTTGTGAAAGACTGAGAAGCCCCCAGGGCAAGAATTAATACTGAGAGAAGGAGATATACAAGGACAGGGCCTTGGCAAGGGGCACTGCTTCTGTGTAGAGCGAGATGCCTATCATTTGGACTTAATTATAAATCACACCTGCTAAGATTTGTCAATAGCCATAACTATTTCTATAGTACTTATATATTTTATAGGGAATTTATCAATGGCAATTTATACAACATTGTCTCCTTCCCCATTGTCTCCTGCCCCTGAGATTGTAGGGCTTTACCAAAATATCTCAAAAAAAAAATGTTTTGCTTTAAAACTAGTGAAACATATGTTTAAAAGTCCATGAAATTTATTACTCAGAGACTCATTTTAGCCATAAATCCAAAAGCTACCCATGAAACAAAAATTCCTTCTACCCAGGCATTTCTTACTGAAGTTGAAACAATACGAAAATGAATGTAACAAATTTAGACACACAGATTTTTTTCCTTGAACAAGTCTTTCCACTTTTGAAGAAATGTCCTCTCAAGGGACCCGAACATGTCCAGGCCAGTGACTTTCTCATAAACAGGATTTGGAGGGAGCTGGGTTTTCCTCGGTGAAAACACCCAGATACATCAAAAGAAAAAAAATTCTCACAACTAGCAAAACTCAAACCTTTAAGGAAACAACATGTTTAATTTCTGAACTGTTTATATCCAGTGTTTTAAAGGCAAATACATTATCCACATGATAGAGTAAATATTTCTTTTATAAAGTAAATATAATTTTTATTCTGAAAAACTTAATGACAGACTCTTCCTCAAGGAAATTTGGCATTAAGAAAAATCTTTATTTAAGGCAGCCAGTTTTTTGAATAAGTTGCCAAGTAGTCCTTAGCTTGAAAGCTTGCCAGGATATTTGGGAAAGGTGGAAACAGGACAAGGTGAACCCTATTTGAATTGTACATGTATGCAACAAAATACTTCCCATTCCTCTTAGTTGCAGACTGGCTGGTTAGTGTGTAAAATCAGTGTGGATTTGGGGCTGGGCTGAAGAGCTTGTTTGTAGGGCAGCACTGGGCCGTATTCCCCATGATACGCCAGTGAGGCCCACACTCGTCTCTGGGGCAGTCATCCTAGAAGGGCCCAGAGGGTAAGTAAGAACTCCTGTGCACAGCACACAGAGTCCGGTGAGGATAAGGCAATGAAAGGATGCATTTCCAAGACTAATGTGTTCTCAATTTAAATTTCAAATATAGGAAAATACTGAACTGTGCAGTTCAAATTAGATACCAAAAACTGTAGGTTTAGTTCCCCTAGGACTCATCCATCAATCTTAAGGTGATGGAGCTGAAATACAACAGCAGGTAAAAATTAAATGGTTGTTCTACAAAAACTCTGGTAAGATATTGGGAGCTTTGAAGGCTCTCCATTATGGAATGTAGTCCTGTTTTTTGTTTTTGCTTTTGTTGTTTTGTGTCGGGGAGGGGGTGGGAGGTGTAGAGCGTTTTGGGATGGTTGTTGAACTTGGTTTGGGCAGCATGTAGCTGAGTGGGCAGCATAGGCCTGCGTCTGGACCAAGGAGAGGACAGGCCCTTCGGCTGCTGGGAAGGCAGTGCCCAGACAGCCCAGGAGGCGGCACCCATGGCTTGAGCAGAGGCAGAGCTGGTCTCCCAGGCCTGATAACAGCTCAGACGCACCTTCTGGGCATTAGGGGTACAGCAGCAGACAGAGAGGAAGAGAGCAGAGGGGACTAATTGATTGCAGAGAAGCCTATGTATAAGCACATGTGAGCATCACATGGGGACTCTGGACATTGCATGTGTGTGTGTGTGTGTGTGTGTGTGTGTGTGTGTGTGTGTGTGTATGTGTAAACTGTAGACCTGAGGTTGCTGCAGTTTCGGGTGGAGCCAAAGCCACAGGCAGAGCCTTAGTTACTAAATTTGTGACCCAGTGTTTACTCCCTTGCTGTAAGGCCTAAGCAGAGAGTGGCTGTGGTACCAGTTCCTGCTGAAATATTACCCCCTGGTCACAAATTCTTTTAATTAAACAGTTGGAATAAAATGCTAAAAATACTCTGTAGAGCAATATAAATTTATGTAAAAGAAATACATTAAATCCAAATATCACATAATGGGTGGATTTTTAAATATGTCTTTCTCAAATAAAATTCATATAGATGTATGTATATATGTATATATATACACCTATGTGTTTATATGTGTGTGTGTATATGTATATATATATATAACTGTTATACATCAATTAAGCCCTTAATACTTAAGAGCAAAGAGAATGTTTCTCTTTAAAGTTTTCTACTGTTGATTTCTAGGGAAGAAATGTAGCAGTGAACTTTTAATACATAGTAGGTTATTAGAATTAGCCTCACAATCAGGCATCGCTGGCTCTATTTTCATCTGAAATAAGAGTTTGACATCTGCTTGGGAAATAGATTCCAGAAAAGGAAAATATTAAATAAGTTAAAGGAAAGCCAAAAATATTTCACTTTCACTAATAGTCTAAATAGTCACAAGACATTTATCACTATGAAATGCATGACAGTAAGTCTCTAATTAAATTGCTATTTCTAGCTCTTGAGCTACAATGAAAATTCTATAAAGGAGGCTATAAACCAGTTATCAACCTATTTTAATCACAGTTTGAATTAACACAAGAAAACAGCATCCAAGGAGTGGGCATAATTTTGACTGACACTAGACAGGCTTAAAATTCCAAACCAGGTGGTAAGTCCTCCGCAGGAAAGGCCTGTTTCTCTTATTTCTCTGTATGCACTCAGAGCATTGAAGAGGGCTCTGCATAGTCAGTATTCCGTAAATCTTACAGACTGACTTGTAAGAGTCTGCTAAAAAAATCATAGAAATGTCATTTAATTCAAGTTCCACGTTAGAATATCCTATGAGGCTCCGTGCCCAGTAATCATAAACTCATCACGTAATGATGTCAGCAATTGGACGTGCTCACAAACCTTATGTAAAGGGATTAAGAATTGCTAAATTTTCACAGAGAAAATCTCTGGCTTGCTGTCAAAAATCAAACACGTGGACACTGTGATTCAGCATTGTCATATCATCAGTCCAAGAACCAGAAAGGAAAAAGACATGATAAGAAAAAAATTAATTTGGAGGTTAGATGCAAAGAATGCTATAGTCTGACAGTTACTGCGGCATATTCTCTGTGGGTCCCCACGAACCCACCCTAGCCATATGGGTTTCCAGAATCATACCTACAGATGATGATGGGGTCACCATTCAGGCTGCTCTCCAGAAAAAATGAGAGAAAGAACCTCTAAATAGGGGCATAAAGAACACTTATTCAACAATTATTTTTAAGTATCTAGTATGTGCCACTTATTGATCTAATTAGTTGGGTTCAAAAGGTGAGCAAAATCGGTCCTCTGAGTTTTAGGAGATTAAAAAAAGTCTGGAAAGAAAAGAAGTATCAAATACTTTGAAGAGAATGGAATATAAATCATGGAGCAGTTAGTTATCTTACTCATAGACATGCGCTCAGCACTAGAAATGACACAAAGTCACAACTTTATAGCCTTGTTCTGCCTCAAGCCACCAGCTTCATCTTACTACAGGAGCTGGAAAACCTTAGAGAGGGTCCTCTCATGTCTGTTTGGGCTCTTATTTGTATTCTTTTTTTCCCCTTTTTAAAAAATTATTCTGATCTGACTCCTCCCTCTCAAGTCTCATTGCTGCTATTGTCTTCTGGTCTTGGACCTACCCAGATGTCACCAACTAAATAATGTGTTTAATTTTTTTTTTTTAATTTAGGAAGTTTCCAAATGTGCACAAAGTTGAATTTGATTCATGATTCAATGAATGATTCATTCTCATTATATCAATACAATGAGTCTCCATGAACTCATCACTGAGTTTCAACCATCATCGTTTTCCCAATCTTGTTGCATCTATCCCCACCCTCTTTTTACAATGTCAATTTCATTTTCATTGCTTGAGATATTTTATTTTCGAATTGTTACTGATAAATCACACAGGATTTCCTGTCATGGGGCTTAATGCCTAGCAAAGAGTAGATCTTAAAAATATTTGCTAAATGAATGACTGCCTTCAGTAAAACGTTCTCTGCTTTTACAGTGGGAGGAGTTTTCAAGTTGTCTAGGGTAGGAAAAAAAGATAGACATTCTGAGTTCAGTGTTACAAGGCGAGGCTTAGAATTCCTCTTTAGGATATGCTAATCTTGTCCAGGTTTCCCTGTTCTGTTTCCCACTCACAGCCCAGTAAAAGGAGGTCTTCAAACAGGAAAGGGGTCGTGGGGGAGAGCATGCCAAGGTAGCAGAACCAAAGGTAAAGCTCATCTCTCTTGAAACATTTAATTAAAACAAACATAATAAAATATGTAGCTACTTCCCAGGGTCATAAGTGGTGCCACTTCCCCAGAAATACATTTGCTCAAGCATATTTGATTCATTATGTAGGTTTCATAGTACCTCACATGCAAGCAGTATCCAAGCAGTTTCCTGAATCTGAGTTCAGTCTAAATCAACTTAAAATAATCGCCAGTGAAGAAGAAACAAAATTTCATTTGTGGATAATATAGAACTAAGAAAAGCACTTAAGATGATATTCACCGAAAAATAAAATGACAGGGATGACAAATCAGGGGACCTAGTCTTATCCTGGCTTTCTGTCAATATCCCTAAATGACCATAATCTCAACCTTGACTTTTTTACCTGTCAAGCAAAACCACAGTGAAATCCCATTTGTATGGATGGCTCGTGAATGTATCAAATAGTATTTGAGTAATTGGCATGGTTAGAAGAAAATTGATCTGGGAATCAGGAAACCTAACTGTGTGACCCTGGGTGGGTCATTTAACCTGTCTGGGCCTCAGTTTCCTGACTGCACAATGGGAACTGACTACCATGTCAGAGGTTTTCTTTAATGTTTCAAAGCAGGTAGCTAAGAGTGGAACAGCTCTTGTTGAAACAAAGGCAAGGGAGGAACTCAGAGTCCCACAGGCCCAGCATTCCTCCCACAGTGAAGTCTCTCATGGAATAGCAGGGTTTTAGAATCCCTAACCTAGAACTGCTCAAGATTTATCAGCTCTAGAACCCTATGATTGTATCATGCCTAAATAAATCTAAGGTCAAAACTGTTTCTAAAACCATTAACAAAGGTAAATAGGATTTTTTGGTGGATGAAAAATTAACATTTCCATGTGATATTTTAGTTTCTTAAGGATCCATCAGAAAAGGAAATGCTACAATGCTTGTTCCAAAGCTAAATCCGTATGCTTATTAGAATTTCTGCCCCATCTCAAGGTAACATTTTCTTTGCAAATTGTATTTGTTTTTAATCTCCATTTACTAATTAACCATGTTTAGGTGGTAAATTATTTCACAGCTTTTTTTTTTTTTTTTTTTTTCCGGTACGCGGGCCTCTCATTGTTGTGGCCTCTCCCATTGCGGAGCACAGGCTCCGGACGTGCAGGCTTAGTGGCCATGGCTCACGGAACCAGCCGCTCCGTGGCATGTGGGATCTTCCCAGACCGGGGCACGAACCCATGTCCCCTGCATCGGCAGGCAGACTCTCAACAACTGCGCCACCAGGGAAGCCCTTCACAGCTTTTTTGTGTGTGGGGGGATGGCTGTTACTCAGTGACCTGTAGACAGGACAGGGGACACTGGTTAGGCAACTGATTCTGCTTCAGATTCTTGTTCTGGTTTCTGGCTGCAGACAAGATTTTGCGCTGGGGAAGGAAGGAGCTGGGGGAAATCTGAAAGGGCAGAAGACCCACTGAGCCTGGCACTGTTCGCAGATGCCAGATTCTGAGCAGGAAACTGCTGAGTCATGGGAACACGTTCTGGATCATCACCAAGAGGAGCTGCAGTCTTAGGTCCCGAAATGCAGTTTTCTTTACCTTTGTCCATGATGCCTGTGGGCTCCCGCCTCCACCTAAGGCCGCCGAGTCCCCCCCGACCCCCCAGAGCTCTCACAACTTTTTTTTTTTTTTTTTTTTTTTTTTTGTGCGGTACGCGGGGCCTCTCACTGTTGTGGCCTCTCCCGTTGCGGAGCACAGGCTCCGGACCCGCAGGCTCAGTGGCCACAGCTCACGGGCCCAGCCGCTCCGCGGCACATGGGATCTTCCCGGACCGGGGCACGAACCCGTGTCCCCTGCATCGGCAGGCGGACTCTCAACCACTGCGCCACCAGGGAAGCCCAAACAACTTTTTAATAGGAAAGAATACAAAAGGTTCTCTGGAATCACAGTTTTCATCTACTGCTGATCACAGAGATTTTCTGGCGGACTGGTGGTAGCCATTCAATTTTAGGAAGGAAATGCATTTACTACTCCTTCCACTGGCATCTCACTTGAGCAGAGTGAGTGATGGCACCCATACAGTGGCAGGGTCCAGGAAAAACATAAACACTGGTGACAGAAATAGAAATTACCCCCCAGTTATGCATTTCTATATACACTATGTGTTATGGGCTGAATTGTGTCCCCCAAATTTGTATGTTGAAGCCCTAACCCCCAGTACCTCAGAATGTGCTGCTATTTGGAGATACAGCCTGTAAGATGTGATTAAGTTAAATTTAGACTATTAGGGAGGGCCCTGATCCAATCTGACAGGTGTCCTTTTAAGAAAACTTGGACACAAAAAGAGACACCAGGGATTCGAGCACACGTAGGAAATACCAGGTCAGGTCACAGTGAGAAGATGGTCATCTGCTAGCCAAGGAGAAGAAACCAAACCTGCTGACACCTTGATCTTAGACTTCCAGCTTCCAGAACTGTGAGAAAATAAGTTTCTGTTATTTAAGCCACCCAGTCTGTGGTATTTTGTTAAGGCAGCCCTGGAAAACTAATGCACTATGTTTACATGCACATATATACACATACATACACTATAGAAAAGGACATGTCTAGCTATCCATTCACACACACACACACACACACACGCTCAGAGATTACTACCTTCTTCAATTTAAGGCTTCTTAACGTATCATTCGCAAACACCGAAAATGCCACCTCATCAAGTTATTTAGGAATTTAGTGCATTATGATGTATGAACGGATGTTTTCATCTTATAGTAAAATGTATAAGCTGAACTGGGAAAATATCCTATTTGTTTTTAAAATCACATCATGAGATACAAACCCCTTCTTGTCTATCCAGTTTGCTAAGAAAATTCAAATACTGTTTCCTGCTATGTAGGATGATATAGAGATGATGAGACTGCTAACAATTGAACAGAAAAAATCGGGAGATATAAATTTAATTCTATGATTAGACACCTTTTCCTTTCAGATCAGTGTTGCTGGATTGTCTTATGTTCAAGAGAATCACTGAAGCAAGATTAAGAACTTTCCCTCTCTCTTTTTTTTTTTTTTTTGCCAAGGATTTTGGAAGCTCTGCTTTGTATTATGTGATGATAGTAATAAATAAATAATTCCTCTGGTATTAATGATATTAACATTTCATGTAACTCATTCATTAAGTTCTCAAGTGGAGACCCAAAGCTATTATAATTCAGTACATAGTCACTTAGTATGAAACATATGCCTTCTCAAGCACTATATCCATTTTAAAATTGATAGTACCATCAGGTCTACAAGGTCCCAAGAAGAATTTCATTTGCCCACTCGTCTAAAGTGATTGTTCGATGTTCCCTGACCTTCAAAAGCTTTTCGTCATCTTTTTGTCATGTAGCTTAGAGGTTCTTTCCTCCATCCATTTCATTTAAATATGTGCTGTGGGTAAATCCAATAAACTAAGTAGCCATTTAGTTAAAACCCTCATGGGGTCAGGGAGCATTTCAAGGCACCGATGTCCCTTCATCAACTCTGATTTCCTAGATCATTGATCATCTTCTACCAGCTCTTTGAAATAGATCCTCTTGCCAAGTGCCCCTTAATCCCCTGCGTTGAAAGCAATGCTTGGTCTGATACCTAGCAGCTGGCGCTCCCCCTGGGGATGGATGAAAGGAGAGGAAAGTCCTCCTCTTCATGATTAATAATCTAAAACTCTCCTAAAGAGAGGTAAGAGACCCTGAAGGTGGGTGGGGAGAGCTCCGTTTATTGCCTCATTCCCTAGGGCACATCCAACAGGCAGGCGTTGCTGATAAACAATTCTCTCCTCTCCTTTTCAACGATAAATCACCTTGTCAAAGGTGCCTGTAGGTTTGTTACATTTTTCTTACTATTAGTGCTTCCCTGACTGGAGAGTACATGGATGAGGTTGTAGAGGAAGGTCAAGTGAAACCCAGGACCTTGTAGACAGTAGGTGCTTAATACTGTGGAATAAAAATGAAGCAATGAGGATAAATCTGCCATTTTTAAAAAAACGTCAACTCAAAATATGCAATTACACTATATCCATGTTCTCTATTGCAGGTTTTAGGTTCACTCGTTCTACAATAAATGAAATAATTGGTTTTCATATGAAAACAGAATTCCTGAGTGAAATAAATCTGGCAGATGCTGGGTTAAATGAGAAGGGCTTTTTATTTTATGTCACTGTAGGACCGCTCACAACTTGAATCTCTGCGAGATGACCACAGTATTCAGTGATTCCCAAACTTGTTATTGGCAGGATCTGTTTCTTCTGTAAGATATTTGAGAAGGGTTGCACTAAAAAGCTTTCAACTCACAGAAGGAATTAACTGTCTATTGCCTTAAACTGATGGACACAGGATTTCAGATCCTCTCATTCACGTTGGTGGGACCAAGCCAGTAGCACTACCCCAGGAAAGAGCACCCAGCTACCTGGCTGGCATAGGCTCCATCTTTAATTTTCTACGAGAGCAATTCGTGTATGTATGGCAGAAAAATCAATGCCAAGTTTACCTCCACATTTTTTCACATTAAAAATATATTTTTTGGACTGTAAGTATTTAGTATGCTGTTTCATAGTGGAGAAAGATTCTGTCAGGGAAAGGCAAAGAAAATAGGGTACTATAGTGGAGTTTCAAAAAGGGAGGGGAGGGCTTCCCTGGTGGCGCAGTGGTTGAGAGTCCGCCTGCCGATGCAGGGGACGCGGATTCGTGCCCCGGTCCGGGAAGATCCCACATGCCGCAGAGCGGCTGGGCCCAGTGAGCCATGGCCGCTGAGCCTGCGCGTCCGGAGCCTGTGCTCTGCAACGGGAGAGGCCACAACAGTGAGAGGCCCGCGTACCGCAAAAAAAAAAAAAAAAAAAAAAAAAAAAAAAAGGGAGGGGAAACAAAAATAAAACGTGAGATGGAAAAAGCCCCCTTCTTTACTCGTCAGCTGGTAACAGAGCCTGACAGAAGAAAATGCAATTCATATCAATCCACCAAGAATAGCAGGTGCCGTGGGAATGTGAAGCAAGATGCTTGCTTACGCTAAACTACCTGACAGGGAGAGCGCTTGTTGTGGTATCTTGGCTGCAGGATATTCATTCTGTTATTTAGTAAATGCAGTACATTTTCCAGTAATGACTGATTCTCATTTAAATATGCATCTTAAGAGGCTTGGTTATGTCTACCTATACGTTCAACAACAAAGAAATGATTAATGCATTAATCCACTCAGGGTTGCCACTAAAGAAATGGTTATGAATACTAGTTGCAATCCAGAAAAACTTAAGTTATAGTGTGTTATTGGAAAGTACAGAGACAAACGTATGTACTTTGATCACATCTATCAAAAACTATAAAAAAATAAGAGAAATTAAAGTGTGAATAGTGATTAGAGAGACAGATAATTCTTTTTCTTCCTCCTTTCAAAAAATTTTAATGTCGTTCCACAACTTATATTGTTGAAAAATGTATATGTTTTTAATGCTCTAGCTTCGTTCTTATGTGTGATTTTGTTATATAGGGGCCAATTTTTTTTCTTCAGCTAAGACAGCAGAAGAGGTGATTTATTGTACATGTTGTACATGCAGCCACAACTCAGAACAGAACTGGCCCAGAAAGTCACAGGTCCAAGGCAAACGACCAAAGGGACCACTTTGATATGAGCAAGGTGAGTCTCTCAAAGGTGGTGGAGGCGATGGATGTTCTAGATCCACTGAGACAAGTTCTAGACAGTAGGCTCGCAGTCCAACAGCTGGTACCAGCATCCCCGGCCTCTGGTTTTCCTTGTTTCTGCTCCTGTGGCTTCCAAGAGTACACAAGCTGGCAGTTTCCTGGGACCTCTGCCTCATCTTTCTTTTTTTGCACTTTAGCATGTGCATTCGCTTCTTCCTCCACTTGGCTCTTATTGGCGGGGAGGTTTCTCGGAAGATGGCGCTAAGGCCGTGAGCTAGGGGCGATTTTTTTTTAAGTTGAGTTACTCATTTCAAGTTTTATAATGAAGACAAAGAGAAAAAAAAATAGAGGTTGATGTATACACTTTTTAAAAATTACATTCAAATTTCCAGGAGATCTCTACTCTGTTGATTACTAGATGACTGAAGACAATAAAAGCTGCTCATGCTGAGTTACGGCAGATGGCTTTGCTATAAACAGGGTATCCATGTTAAATTGACTTCCAGTAGCAGTTTTTCTCCATCTTCAAAAGGATGTAAAACGCTCACTTTCTGAAACTGCTAACAGTTCTGCACAAGACTGTTTTGTTTTGTTTTGTTTTCCATGAGGGCTGGCATTCAAATTTTCACCAACCCTGGAAGAAATCTCAAAGAATAATTTTTCTTACAGCTATCTGCAACTGTAGATACAACAAGACAACCTGCCACCACACGATAAGGATGTTTTCCCTTTTGTAGTCAGTGATAGAAATCATGTGCAGTATCAGAACGCAAATTTAATATATTATAAAAGCATCTCCTAAAACATAGACCTAGGACTCAACTTACTCGCTGCAGTCACAGTCAAGTTTATCAACAGGTTGAAAAATGGGTGATGACACAAGTGCGGCAACCCCTCCTCCAAACAAGCTCCAGGTTTTATCATTAAGAACCAACCCAAGAAATCAATGCCCAGTTTTTTAAAGATCCCAGATTTGACACTTTGGCTTTTTGTACTGTACCTTCAACGTAGAATCTATTTTGCCAAACAATTAAAAAGCAAACATATGTTATGCTGTTAGAAAATGATCCTAACATACTAATCAGGTCTCTAAGCTCATAGCTTAGTATGATGACCATTTATTTCCAGGTGATTCTGGGTTATCCACAGCCTGACCTGCTCACCAGTGCATCCCATGCTTAGTCACCCCAAGTGACGTTATAAATTATTTGTGTGATTATGGTCCCTCAGTGTATAAAACAGACATCATTTCTTTCTTTCTTTTTGTTTTTTTAATTTTCAGGAAAGAGACCTGTGGCTAAAAATCTAGAACTGAAATGACAGATTTTCCTATTTATGCCATTATGGAAGGAGAAATTTTCAGCAAATCAGAGTCCAAATTAGAAGAGTCCAGATTCTATTATCCACTTTCTTTGGTTTATACTATCACTGGAATGTGAATTTCACTTCTTGGTATTTGTAATGGTTCATTTCACGTGTCAATTTGACCGGCCACAAGATGCCCAGATTAAACATTATTTCTGGATATGCCTGTGAGGGTGTTTCTGGATAAGATGAGCATTTGAACCAGTGTACTCCATAAAGCAGGTTGCCCTCCCCAATGTGAGTAAACAGCATCCAATGTGTTGAAGGCCTGAGCAGAACAAAAGGCAGTGGAAAGAAGAATTCGCACCTTTTTTTTCCCTGCCTCTCTACTACTTGAGCTGGGACGTCTCATTTCCTCTTCTCCTGCTCTTGGACTGGAATTTACACCTTTGGCCCCCCTGCTTCTTAGGCCTTCAGTCTGGGACTGAATTACACCACTGGTCTCCAGCTTGCAGAGAGCAGATTGTGCCACTTCCTGGCTTCCATCATCACGTGAGCCAATTCCTCATAATAAAGCTCCACGTATATCCTATTGGGTCTGTTTCTCTGGAGAACCCTGACTAATACAGTGTTCATTTCTTCTTTCATAGCCTCTGGACAACCTTGTTGTTGAAGTATTGAAAGATCACTTGCTGAAAGCTTTGTAAACACAATATATTTTCTTTCTTTCCTTTTTTTTTTTTTTTTTTGCTGTGCTGCACAGCACGTGGGATCTTAGTTCCCCAACCAGGGATCGAAACTATGCCCCCTGAATTGGAAGCGTGGAGTCTTAACCACTGTACCACCAGGGAATTCCCCACAAAGTATTTTCTTAATTCATTTCAGATCACTAATTCATGTAGTTTCTCTGATATTTTCCTCTTAATAATATACTCTAGTGATCTTTATCCAAAGAAGCAAATAGTATTAGTGCCAGGTGCTCTGTGCTCACAAGCAAAGCAAAATGCATTTACATTTGTAAATATCCACTCCTGGAATGTCATTGCTCCTTCTCTCTTTCTTTTTTTTTCACATTTATATTTACAGAGCCATCAACCATCCCAGAGCAATCTGTCTTGCTTGTCTGTGCTCAACTGTGAAAATGCATCTTGATCTCCTCCTTATTCCCCAAAGTCATGACTCTAGCATAAAAGCAGACCTTTATTGCTAATTGCCCTGGTATTTTCTTGTCCCCAAAGCAGATGATGCTCAGACCACAGTTCTCAAGAAAGAAAAACAGTAACTGAATATTTCAGTTAAATGCAAAATTACACTTTCCATTCTTCTCCCAGCTAAGGTAGGACTAGGATTTCTGAAAGGCCAGAATATCTAGAGGTCTTCTAATAACTCAGAGCAGAGGAAACATGGTGCTTTTATTCCTTTGTTCTAACTAAATGATGCAGTCAAATTCATATTTTTTATTTCCATTTCCATATTTTCCAAATATATTCTCCATGGGATACTGCTACTGTATTATATTTAGAATATTATTTCTTGGAGTTCATAAGTCGTAATTGATTAATAATGCCCTTTTTGGTCAGCTTATGAGATGAGCTAGATTTTTTTATGCTTTAAACTTTGTGTATTGTGTATAATTGCCCAGTAGTTTAAGATCACTTTCTCTTGCCCCATTAAAATATTAGAAAACAAACAAATCTAACCGAATGGTTTTCCCTAAGCTATTTATACTAAGTTAATAATCTATTAATAATATGTAATGGGAGTTAACACTGAAATAGAAAAACACACATTATTTTGACAAATTACCCTCAGGGTCTCTGATAAGGCTTAACTAATTATTTAT
Source organism: Platanista minor (assembly GCA_004363435.1). Lineage (NCBI taxonomy): Eukaryota > Metazoa > Chordata > Mammalia > Artiodactyla > Platanistidae > Platanista > Platanista minor. Next base: position 2,221 of record RJWK010028799.1, on the reverse strand, counting down.
GTACAGGGAAGAGCAATCTGGTAAACAAGTACACTCAGCCTTGCTAAACATGCTCAAATTTGGTTCCAATTCAGCTCACACCTTCTAGGAATGACCAGCAAAACAACATACTGGCTTACAGAAAATTCCACCGGGTGCTGATTTCTCTGAGGTTGGGAGAAGGTGCTAACACCTGATTAAACAACCAGTAGGACCACCCCTCCCAAAAAAATACAACATTAAAATATCATAGGTTTGTTGCACGATTTTCTTCTACTTTAGATCATTTACTTTGAGATCAAGGCCACTTTGTCTGAAATATTTCAACTCTTAAAAAAAGATTACGGGGCCTCTGTTTAGGACCTACGTGAAAAGGGATAGGTAACATGTCCAAAGGAGGGCCTCTAGAGTGTGGAGTTCTGGAGTTTGGAGGCCTTCCCTGCAGCTTCCCTTGGCTGAGCTTGAAGAGAACCAGGCCCTCCCTCAAAAAAGACCGTGTGTGGGCTTCCCTGGTGGCGCAGTGGTTGCGAGTCTGCCTGCCGATGCAGGGGATGCGGGTTTGTGCCCCGGTCCGGGAAGATCCCACATGCCGTGGAGTGGCTGGGGCCGTGAGCCATGGCTGCTGAGCCTGCGCATCCAGAGCCTGTGCTCTGCAACAGGAGAGGCCACAATAGTGAGAGGCCCACGTACGGCAAAAAAAAAAAAAAAAGACTGTGCGGCTGACAGGGTCTTGGTGCTCCAGGCGGGTGTCAGGCCTGTGCCTCTGAGGTGGGAGAGCTAAGTTCAGGACATTGGTCCACCAGAGACCTCCTGGCTTCATGTAATATCAAATGGTGAAAGCCCTCCCAGAGATCTCCATCTCAACGCTAAGACCCAGCTCTACTCTGCTGGACACCCTATGCGAAACAACTAGCAAGACAGGAACACAAACCCACCCATTAGCAGAGAGGCTGCCTAAAATCATAATAAGGTCACAGACACCCCAAAACACACCACTGGACGTGGTCCTGCCCACCAGAAAGAAAAGATCCAGCCTCATCCACCAGAATACAGGCAACAGTCCCCTCCACCAGGAAGCCTACACAACCCACTGAACCAACATCAGCCACTGGGGGCAGACACCAGAAACAATGAGAACTACGAACCTGCAGGCTGCGGAAAGGAGGCCAAAAACAGAGTAGGTTAAGGAAAATGAAAAGACAGAGAAACACACAGCAGATGAAGGAGCAAGGTAAAAACCCACCAGACCAAACAAATGAAGAGGAAATAGGCAGTCTACCTGAAAAAGAATTCAGAATAATGATAGTAAAGATGATCCAAAATCTTGGAAATAGAATGGAGAAAATACAAGAAACCTTTAACAAGGACCTAGAAGAACTAAAGAGCAAACAAACAATGATGAACAACACAATAAATGAAATTTAAAATTCTCTAGAAAGAATCAATAGCAGAATAACTGAGGCAGAAGAACAGATAAGTGACCTGGAAGATAAAATAGTGGAAAAAACTACTGCTGAGCAGAATAAAGAAAAAAGAATGAAAAGAAGTGAGGACAGTCTCAGAGACCTCTGGGACAACATTAATGCACCAACATTCGAATTATAGGGGTCCGAGTAAAAGAAAGGGACTGAGAAAATATTTGAAGAGATTATAGTTGAAAACTTCCCTAATATGGGAAAGGAAACAGTCAGTCAAGTCCAGGAAGCGTAGAGACTCCCATACAGAATAAATCCAAGGAGAAACATGCCAAGATACACATCAAACTATCAAAAATTAAATACAAAGAAAAAATATTAAAAGCAGCAAAGGAAAAACAACAAATAACGTACAAGGGAATCCCCATAAGGTTAACAGCTTATCTTCCAGCAGAAACTCTGCAAGCCAGAAGGGAGTGGCAGGACGTACTGAAAGTGATGAAAGGAAAAAACCTACAACCACGATTACTCTAGCCAGCAAGGATCTCATTAAGATTCGACAGAGAAATTAAAACTTTTACGGACAAGCAAAGGATAAGAGAATTCAGCACCACTAAATCAGCTTTACAACAAATGCTAAAGGAAACATCTCTAGGCAGGAAACACAAGAGAAGGAAAAGACCTACAATAACAAACCCAAAACAATTAAGAAAATGGTAATAGGAGCATACATATAGATAACTACCTTAAAGGTAATGGATTAAATGATCCAACCAAAAGACATAGACTGGCTGAATGGATACAAAAAAAAGACCCATATATATGCT
>RJWK010028798.1:0-25618 GCA_004363435.1 Platanista minor | reverse complement strand
AAAAAAAAAAAAAAAAAAGAAGAAGGGAAAGAAAGAAAAAAATCACAATAATGACCGACAGACAACACTTTTCTAATTCAGGACGAGACAATGAGAAACTCCATCAATGATGATGGCCAAAAACAACTACATATTAAGAAAGAGAATATTAGGAAGTCCTTAAGGAAAACAGACAGAAGGATAGATAGGTAATTGATACGGAATATAGATCCCACTCCCAATTATACAGTCCTGGGTCTTTGGAGGTTTTAAGTCAACACAGACTCAATACTGAATGTCTAGGGGAACAGACTTTTAACTCTGAGGTGCTGTTTTAACTTCTGTGCTGTGCTCAAAGCCCTGGCCCTGGGAAGTAATTACAAATTCCACTTCCTTCTCCCAGGGCGGTGGCTAATTTTTCATGTGAACTTTAAAAGGAATTGGGGTTGGCTTCAACTCATTCAAGCCACTGTAACATGAAAACAGTCAAAAGGCAAAATATACACGAATGGGTATGACTAGGTTTAAATTAGGGCTGTCAGGTAAGCTTTCCAGTTAAACTAGAATTTCATATAAATAAGAACTTTTAAAAATGAGTATTTCCTATGCACAACTTGCTATTTATCTGAAATTTAACTGTTGTCCTGTATTTTTAACTGCTAACTCTGATATCATGGGATGAACCGTGTCCCCCAAAATTCAGATGCTGAAGCTCTTGCCCCCAGTATATCAGACTGTGACTTATTTGGAGACAGAGCTTTTAGAGGGGTGATTAAGTTAAAATGAGGCTGTTAGGATGGGCCCTAACGCAGTATGACTGGTGTCCTTGTAAGAAGAGGAGATGTGGACACAGGAAGAGACAGCAATGTGCACACACAGAGGGATGACCTGTGGGACACAGCGGGAAGCAGGTCACCTGAGGACAGGGGCCTCAGGAGGAACCAACCCTGCTGACACCTTGACCTCCAGCTTCCAGCCTCCAGGACTCTGAAAAAATAAATCTCTGTTGTTTAAGCCGCCCAGTCTGTGGTGGTTACAGCAGCCCTGGAGACTGATACATCTAATAACAAAACTAGTTCCAACAAAAGCTGTATTTATAAAAACTGGCGGCCAGTTCACGCGCCAGGGTTGGCCAACATCTGTTCCGGAGTTAAACCGAAACCGAGGGAGCGGTCTCGCAAGAAGCCCCGGGGAAGGGAGGGATGGGGGGAGGGGGCCGTCAGTCTCCGCGGTCCAGCCTTGCCCCCGCGGCTGCGGGCACCACAGGGGACTGAACACACGCTCCATGGGGCCTCCGGGGGCCCCTCCCCCTTCCACCCAGTCCTGTCCTAAACGGGGTCCGCTGATGGAACAGCAGCCGAACCCGCAATGCACTTCTCTCTGAGGAGGAGATGCCCAGCGTCGTGTCTGGGGGCGGCCGGCTCTGCGAGTGACCGAACCACAAGGCCCGAATCCCGTGGAGACTTCAGGCAGGAGCGCAGCTGCCCCCCGAGCGCCCCCCGGGGCAGGGCACCGTCCAGTGGTCTGCTTGTGTCCCCCCAAATCCATGCTGAATCCTCACTCCCAGAGGCTGAGATAGCAGGAGGTGGGGCCTTCACGAGGGGGGAGCCTTGGTGACAGGAGCAGTGCCCTCAGAAGGGACCCCAGAGAGGACAGGTGAGAACAAACTCCTGCTGTCTGCACGCAGGATGGGTTCTGTTACAGCAGCCCCAAAGGGCCGAGCCAGAATCTTAACCCTCAGAGCAGAGTTTCCACCCCAGGCCGTCCACCGTTTTTGCCCCCCCAGAGCTGGTCAAGAAGGCAGGGGAGGGGCCCAGAGGAGTGGCTCACAGCAGAGGCACCTGCGTCTCCGGGCTGGATTCTCAGTGCAGGTTCGTCCCTAATAAATAACACCACAGCCTAAAGCCCGCCGGTGATAAGCTGAGGTCCATCTGCAGAAACTGCTGCTGTTTCCTTGAGACTCCTTGCCGATTACCAGCGTTCACTGTGTCGGTCGCTGTGCAAAGCTGTCCCCCGGGCTCACTCGCCAGGGTGCGCCCTCATCCTCCGGCTCCCAGGATGGCTGCTGTCTCCAGCACTGCCTCCCAGCCAAGCTCCCTCGGCTTTCCGCGGATGGCTGCTGGGCGTCTCCCTCGGACATGCGTACTTTTCTTTGTAGTAAGTAACACCTAAATTATTTTTCTGTTTCTGGGCTCTTTAATAACTCATAGAACTTTCCAAAGGCACAGATCCCATGCGTGTGCCCACTCACCATGGGGAGCGGAGGGCAGAGAGCCGTTTGATCCTGGCTGGCTCGTCCTCCGCCCTGTGATCTGCACCAGTGGATCTGTGTTTACCACGGCAAAGACGACCGTGGACGTGAGGCTCCCTGACCTCGCGTCCTGTGGATATCCGCGTCTTTAACATGAAATTATTATCGCAGCAAATCTCGACATGAGGATGCAGGCTTTCACGTCCCGGGTGTTCACCAGATCACCCTTGCCCCTCGAGCCACTCCCTCTCGCTCCCTGACACACGTGCACACACATACACACTCACAAACACTTAGGCATGCACGTGCACGCACGCTCGCAAAGAGCGCGGCGCTGGGGTTGTTTCCTTGGCAGGTGCCAGCTGATGCTGTAAACAGCACTGCTAAGTGCTTGTCTCCAGCAGTGTGTCAATTCCCCCTTGAAGCATGAGGGCCATTTTCGTGTTCTGTCCAAATGCCCCCGTGCACGCCCGAGAAGCTGAGGACTATGGAGCTTGGAATCCTCGCTGGCAGTGGCGCGATGCACCCAGGCCCTTGGAACCTGGATGGAGGGTCTGACCTAATTGACTGGTTGGTCTGGGCAAACCACGGTAAGTTCATTCCAAGAAGCAGATCAATCACAAGGGCAGCTAGCTGCCCTGAACAGTCCCCTCAACTGAAATCATCAGGCGGTAGCTCTGGAGTTTAAAGATCTAGGGCAACGTGTGCATTTAAATTTTTAAAAGAAAAAAAAAAAAAACTGCCAGAAGATCGCCTGTGGCCACTGAAAAGGGCACAATAACATGACCTAACCCCGGCCTTCCCGCGGACATGCATCCTGCACCTGTGAGCCCAGCTGTGCCCAAGGTGCACCTCCAGCCCTGTGCTAACAGGATGACCAGGACAGGTTCTGGACCCGCCCGTCCCCGGCTGTGAGGCAGAAGCGAGGGCTCTGGTGACAAGTGGATAAAGAAGAGGAGGTCCCGGGCTTCCCTGGTGACGCAGCGGTTGAGAGTCCGCCCGCCGATGCAGGGGACGCGGGTTCGTGCCCCAGTCCGGGAAGATCCCACGTGCCGCGGAGCGGCTGGGCCCGTGAGCCGTGGCCGCTGAGCCTGCGCGTCTGGAGCCTGTGCTCCGCAAAGGGAGGGGCCACAACAGTGAGAGGCCCGCGTACCGCAAAAAAAAAAAAAAAAAAAAGAAGAAGAAGAGGGAGTCCCCTTCGGACGGCGGGGGCGCGAGCCCACTGGCCTGTGGCTGGGCTGAGGAAGGCCACCCGCACTGAGGTGTCCCCGACCTCGGGCGCTGAGCATCACCAGGTGCCTTCCCACGGTCTCCCTGTGTCTGCCTTGTATCTGGACAAATGTCATCACATAGTAGGTTCTCATTAAACAACAGATTTTACCTAAAGACAGAAAGCTTTAGTGGGCTTGGGGGCTGCAGGGTACCGGCTTGCTTAGGTGGTGGTGGTTGTGTGGCTTTGTGGCCATCAGATTAGATTTCCCTTCCAAGGTGGTCAGGGCACCAGGGTCAGAGTGACTGTGCCCCCGAGGGACGCAGGCGAGCGTCACTGTCTGGGGAGGGGGTGGAAGGCCTGATTCCAGAAGAGGCAGGGCGGCCCCTGCCCTCCTGCTGCCCGTGTGGATGGAGACTGCTGCGCAGGCACAACGCAACCGACCACACCTCGTCGGCCCCGTTAGCTAAAAAGCATTCTTAACACTTAAGAAATGCAGGCCGAGGTCCCCAAGGTACACACGTGGCCTGGTTTCTGATCTCCCACCCCTGAGGGCACACCAGTGGCGCCTGGGGCTCCCCCTCCTGCGGCCAGTGCACCCCGGAAACAGGGTCAGATTTCAGACACTGAGCTGTAGCCTGCCGTCCACACCCGGCCGAGCCGAACGCACAGAGCGGGTGTAGGTATAGCAAGAAACGCCACTGGGGCTGAGACGCGCAGGGGACCCGCTGGGATGGTCTCGGCTCCTGTGCGCGCATCTCCCTACTCAGCTGATCAGCAGGGTATCGGCAGGTGAGATTCAGAAGCAGAAGCAAAACACAGCGCAAAAACTAAAGCTCTTCCACAGAGGCTTTGCCATGAGTTGTGCGGGCAGCAACGGACACAGAGCAGAAAGCAGGCCCTTGGGCCAGGCGGCCGACACGGAGCCAGGGTGGGTCTGCTCCGGCGCTTCCTTCCCTGGTCTGGGTCTTATCTTTGCCTTTGGTTCCCTTTGTAACAGGCTGGGGGTGTTACCCACCGTGATCGTGACCCTCCCGAGGCGGCCACGCTCCGTGGGAAGCAGCATCCTGTAAGCAGCTCCTGCCGCCGCCCAGCTCCGCGCACGCCTGCCCGTCACAGCAGCACAGGGCTGGGCTCGGATGGAAACCGGGGGCCGCGTGCAGGAGGGCTGAGCGGCTGACGCGACATTTAGATGTCGTGTTTTCATCCAGAGCATGTGCTCATTTAGGGAAAAATCACAGAACCCACAGCACTGCTACTGATACGTTTCCCGGAATATTAATTTGCAGGTAAAACGCTACGGATTACTGAACTGACACGTGCACAGAGTTCCAAAGAAGGTGCCCTGGTCCGGTGACCCGGGCTCTTTTGAAGAACGTGTAGCGGTTTCTGGCCGGCAGTCAAATCAGGGTGGCGGGGCCGGGCTCTGTGCGGACCCGGGCAGGACCCCTCGGGGCAGCGCCTTTGCGGAACTGAGCCGGGAAGACCCCGTTCAGAGGCAAGATTCATCCGGTCTCAGCACTGGCTCAAATTCCTTCTGTTCTTCTCTCACTCAAACACGTATAAAGTCCTTATGTTTGCAGTTCCTATGTGATTGATCATAAGCTAAAGGAATCTACCAGTTAGAGACAAAGAGCCCATTCACCGCTAGCAGGTGCACCAAGGGCTCCTGACACAGAAACAGCGGAAACTCCCAACCAGAGGCCCCAGGACCACAGCTGCCTTTGGTTCTGGACCTGCCCCGCTGAGACCCTGCAGCGCAGCACCTGCATCCCCTGAGTGCTCTGCCCAGCCACACAGGTGGTTCCACACACTCAACTCCGGGGTGACCTCGTGGTGTTTTCCATAAAAAGGGGCCTGATGACACGCCCGCCCTCTCCTCCAGGGGCCGCGTGGCGCACGAGGAGCCCATCGACAGCGATTCTTCCAGGTGGTCCTGGGTGCCCGAGGCAGGGCTGCACCCCCGTAACAAGCAGCCCCACCCACGGCCCAGCGTTCACACATTTTTTTCCTGAAATCTCGGGCTCAGATTTATGTCGACACTCTTTTGAATGCCAGTCAACTTGCAAAACCTACATGAACAAGACAGGTGAAAAACCTGCTTGAGGAGAAAAGAGGAAAAAAAGAAAGAAGGAGCTAAAAATCTGAAAACAAAGAAAAGTACAGAGGAGGCGTTCTACGAAGCAGCGCCGAGGACCGACCGGTTGGCTCTCCCAAATGTCGGGAGAAAGCCATTGAGATGAGCGAGACAAGGAGAAAAACAGGCAAAGAAACCACAGCCAGAATACACCAACCAGCCTAAACCGAAACGAGGTGACGGCGGAATCAAATGAGACTTAGGAACAAGGGAGAGAGGAGTGAATTAGATTAATTGATGTTAACTGGGGGGTGGGGGGAAGACTAAAGTTGTGGAAGGAAAAACTAGTTTTGAACAGCAACCTCAGGATGAAGGCCCTGCGTTTTCTGAAACGCTGACTCACGGGCTGTTCTCCCACCAGAGCTGGGCGTCCTGCCCCAGGGTCACCACGTGAGGGACTGGGGGGCCAGCGCCGTGAAAACTGGGCGCGCAAACAAGGACTAAATCAGCACCGTCAGGGTGCTGATCAAAATCCACAGAAGGGGAGCAGCACAGAGCAGGATGAGGGGAAGCCAGACCCCCTTCCTGCGCAGGAGACCAGGACCCCTGAAGGGGGTGAGGGCCATGGTCCTGCCCACGCTGCAAAGACCACCTGGTTGAAAATACCTCAACCCCGTGAAAGCAGCCGTCCTAACACCCGAATCAGAACATCGGGCTGTCCACTCAAGCCAGTCGGATGCCCCAGCAAGTGGCTGGACAAGCCAGGCTGTCTGTCCTGCCCATGGCCCTCGCCCTACCTCCCGGGACAGCAGGCCCCCGGTTCCCCGTCCTGTCTCCTCTGAGCCTCCCTCAACGGTGAGGCCCGTCTGCCGCCGTCTTCCTCCTGCACTGCCCCACCGACGCCGAGCGAAGCAGCCACGCTCCTCAGCACCAGGCCTCCTGAACCCCGAGGCCGCCTTGGTCCTGCACCCCACTTCTGGGCACAAGCTCCTAAAAGCCCTGCATCTCTGGAGACACAAGGATGACGGGGCATCTCTGTTCTAATGCGGCGAGACTCCTGGGCTTCAGGATGGGGCTTCTCACCAGAGAGACCCAACCTTGATTAGAGGCCTAGAACGTTCAGCCTCAACCCCCAACCTCCCGGGGGGGAGAGGCTGGACGCTGAGCTCGTCGGCGACAGCCAAGGGTCCCACGCAGCCAGTCCAGTACGGACCCTCCCCAAAGCCTCCATGATGCCCCGAAACCACGGGGCTGGGGGAGCTTCCGAGCTGGAGCCCCTCCTCACACCTGCCCTCCTCTCCGCCTATCCCTGAGCCGCACGCTTCGTACCGTAACATATAACCGGGGCAGGGGTGCGGGGAGGAGGGGCGGTTGGCCCGACAAGAGGCGGGGGTGGAGCTCGGCGCCGCGTGCGCCCCGTCACCTCCTCCGGCACAGCCTGGTTGGGGGCTCTGTGGCCCTCCCGGCATGACCCCCGAACCTCTCCTCCCCACCGCCCCCCAACGACGCAGACACCCGACAAAACCCGGAGGACGTGATGTGTGTGAACCATGAGCGTACCAATTCCAGAGACAGCCGAAGACACGTAGAGAGGAAACATACACGCAAGTAAGAACAATAATAATACCGTGTTAGATTGAAAGAAACATTGTCTTGAGCAGAAGCAACACCCAACCAGGGTTATAGCTGAAGAATGAGCGGAAAGCACCCACGATGACTCGTTCCGAGGCGGAACTGCCACACCGGGACCTCACCTGCCGATCAAGACTGGTTACTTTTAAAGGTGAAACAGTACAGACGTGAATCCCCCCAAAGAGGCAAGTCACACGAACGGAGCAGACCCGAGAGGCCTGTGAGGTGAACCCACGACTCACACCCCGGCTCCGGGAAAGGGCGCGGCCGACACTGTGTGCTCGTGGCCCCACGGAGACGTGCTGGGCTTAACTGCCAGGCCCTGTGACGGGACCTCATGTGGAAACAGGGTCTTCACAGGGGGTGAACAAGTTAAGACGAGGTTACAGGGTGGGCCTACCCCAGTATGACGGCGTCCTCGTGCAAGTGGGAAATCTGGATGCAGACAGGGAAGACAGCACGTGAACGGACGGGGGACGGGGTGATGCATCTACACCCGGGGGACCCCAGGGATGCGGCAGCCCCAGAACCCGGAAGAGGAGGCTGCAGAGAGTCTGGCCCTGCCGGCGCCCACGGGAGATGAGACCACCGTTTCTGTAGTTCTCAGCCACCAGCTTGTGGTGCTGCTTCGGCAGCCGAGGGACCAACACAGCCCTGCAGCCGTTCCTCCCCACCATGCTGCCGGCCAGGTCAGGCCGCACCGGGGGTCTCCTCACGGCCCTCCGGGGCTTCCTTCCAGAGGCCGTCCTTCCTTTCCACCCTGTGGTTGCTAAGTTGGAAAGAGAAGACAAGGAGTCCTATTAAATAACACCAACTAGTAATTTGCAATATACGCTGAAGATCCAAGGTAATGTGTTTAATTCCGCCAGGTGTGGGTGGAGAAGCTGAAACAATGTGGCTTGTCACTGAACCACTGCTTTCTTTAACATTTTCCTTGTCTGCCCAGCTGTTCTAAAATTTAAAAGCAGAGCCAAACATCTGTTCTGGAAGACTGTGATCTGACCGGTGCCTCGATCCTGCAATGACACAAACACCAACTCCAGGACAATAAATTTTACATTACACCTTTCCGAATTTTCTTGCATTCCCGCACTCAGAGGTTCCCACGTTTGACGTTTGGGGTCTATTTTGCTTTCAAGGGAGGACAGGTCTCGCCAAGGGTAGAGTAACAAACAGTAAAGTCGCAGAAATTCCCTTCATTATAATAAGATATTCACTTATAATAACCAGTGTGTTTGAACCAAATGCCATCACTTTGTGATAAAATATCGTCCACAAATGAGAGTGTGAAATAAAAGCCCTTTAAGCTGCTTTATGTTTAGTTTTTAAATGAAGCATTATAATATCAATGCATATTCAGGAATTGGGAAATTAATGCTTCTTCTGACTTTAGAGAAAATAAAGGGGAGGCAGAATATATTTTGTAAGAATGGCGTCCTCACACACCTTCAAAAGGTGCTTGAGTCCTCAATGGATGTTACTAGTCATTTGTTTTAACGAAAAGGAACAGGAAGAGAGGTCGGGAGCCGCTAGACAACATGAGAGACGAAGTGGGGAAGACAAGGTCGACCGTACCCGAGAAGAGGGCCGGCACCTGGGTGGCGGTCTTTATGGCAGCGACGCAGTACCCTGCTAACACTGCCGCGGGGAAACTGCAAGACAGACGCCCCAGGGAAGCTGGGGCGTCAACCCCACCGAAACTGCTGAAGTTTCTCGGTTCCGCTGCTTCTCACACTGGGCCAACTGAGCTGGCTGTCCTCACCGCCTTCTGTAAGTACTGCCTCTCCTAGAGCTCGAGATGCTTTTGGTCAGGGAGGGTGGGGCGGGGCAGGCTCTGAGGCGGGTCTGGCCCCGTCCGTCTCCAGGCCCCTCCTGTGCTCCTGTGCCCCCGCCCCGTGAGCGTGGTGTGACACCTGAGAGAGCAGGTCCTCCTCGGGCGAGAGGGACCCAGAGGGAGCCCAGGACGGTGTGCGGCCACCACCCCACCAGCCCACTCCATGCCACCTGCCTCGGTACATCTGCAGGGAAAAGTGACCCCACCGGACACACCCCCAAACTCAGGCAGGAAATCCCATCGTACGTACAATTAAACCATGGCGCCACATAACAGGTGACTGTTCTCGGCCCCCAAGGGGACATGATTCCAGGAAGATGCATAAATGTACAATCCACTTACAATCTGCTTAAAATGTAGCTCTATGAATCAATCAACTAAAAGCATACATTTCGTCTTTTAAAGAAGGCCTTATGAGTGTCTGTCGTTGAAATATTTACCAAAATAATCCTTCAAAAACTCATTTGGACACAGAGCAAGACACGAGGATCTCGGACAAGTAGGGCCTGTCCTGTCCCTTAAGACGGCAGCAACGCTGCAGCCGTGTGTTTCCCTGAAGCATCAGAAATGCTGCTGAAGTAACTTAAACGTCAAGTCATATTCTGGCTCTCCAGGTGCTGGGATCACCTCAAACTTAATTTGAGCCATAATTATTTCTAGAGGAAAACAGCAAACAGTTTCAATATTGGGGAGATATTATGGAATGGTAGCAAATCAAGCAACCAAATCAGTGTAGTAGCACGTGCGTGTGTGTGTACATGTGTGTGAGTTGTATTTGTGTGTTAATTGTGTGTGTGTGTGTGTGTGTGTGTGTGTATGTGTGTATCTCAGAATTAAAGTTCAGAGGAAAGGCAAAGGTAAGGTAAAGAAAATTAAAGGAAGAGAGTCTGTAATTAATAACTGTTTAGTCTGAGAAGACGAATGCCAGAGTAGAAAAGACAGGTTACGAAGTTTTGAATCACATGCAGAGTACCTAAGGGCACATTTGGCTGTTTTTCACGCATTAAAATTAGATTGGATCCTGTGAGGCTCAGACTAGGGAAATTTAGGATACAGGGCATATAAGGCTGGGTGGTGAGTTTGTACGACTGTCAACACAAAGAGCTCCTACATGTGCTCGGAGGTGCATTCACGGAGAAGCAGGCGTCTGCCTCCCGCTGGTCATTCGGGGTGACACCCAGAGGGCCGACAGCGCTAATGACAGGGCCACCGAGCAGAACTCTGGGCCTGGGAGGCCACGTGTCCAACGTGGCCTGGGGGGCGGTGACCTCTTCACACCCCCACCCCGAACTCTTCAAGGACGGGCCCCGGGAGCTGGTTCCTGCACAGCAGAGGCGGACCGTCTCTGGCCTCTAGGCTCCGCAGAGGAAGGGGGCCGGTCTCCTCGTGAGAAGCCTCTGTGAGTTGCTTCTCGGGACGCGTCTGTTCAGTGCTCCTCCTGGGAAGGATTCACGGAGGCAGCTGGCCAAGCTGTAGGTCCAGTGCTGGGCTGAGAGCAGAACAAGAGCCTGGGCTGGAGGCCAGACAGTTCTGGGCCAGAGGCAGGATCTGGGCGACGTGAGGCTCGGTGAGGCCAGGCATGAGGCTGGGGACCCCGCTCACCTCCGGGTAGGAAGCAGTGACTGGCTGAGCGATGCCTGGTTTAGCTAGGTGGGCGTTTCAGAATTTGGCTGCTTTGTCCCGCTTCCTGGGAGGAGCCACTAAATCCTTGGAGTTTCCCTGTGATGGGTGAGTCCTTGGACCTCACCTGGCGGTTGATGCCAACGAGGGCTCCAGATAGGGCTGCCCCCCAGAGAGACCCTGCAGGAGAGGAAGCTGGGGTGCTAGCCACCGGTGCCCGCCTCGCGGCCAATGACTCAGCAATCTCGCCCACACAGTGAAACCCCATAAAAACCCTGGCATCAGGCTCGGGAGCCATGGTGGCTGGCCGTGCCCTGCTGTCCTGACAAGTGGACATGGGGGAGGGCGGTGTGTCCCAGCTCCCGGGGGAGGGGGCACAGAAGCCACGTTGAGGGGCCCCCAGACCTCGTCCTCTGGGTCCCTTCTTTCAGTGGTTCTGGTTTGTACCCCTTTTGTCTGTAAGGCTAGTGCTTTCCTGAGCTCTCCGAGTCGCTCTAGGGAGTTACTGACCCTGAGGGAGTTGTGGGAACCCCAAATTTATAGTTGGTAGTCAGAAGTGTGGGTGGCCTGGGGACTCTCAAGCCTGCAGCTGGGGTCGGAGCAAGAGCAGCCTTGGGGGCTGTGCCCTCCACCCGAGAAGTGGGGTTCACCCCGGGTAGCAGGGCCAGAACCACGGCAGCTTTGCACGGCATCTAGTCTGTGACGTCTGTGGCTCAGCTGTTCTCTGCACCTCAGCAGGAGAGAGACACACAGAGGGACCGACAGGAGGCCCCACCAGACCCAGAACCAGAGTTGGGGGGGGGCCCTGGACCCCTCATCTGCCCCAGCTCTTTCCCCCTCTGCACTCCAGAACCGACGACACTGTCTGGGTCCCAGCAGAGGCCTGGCCCGTTGACATGGAGACCAGGTGACAGGATGGTGCCGGTGCTTGGCAGAGTGGACTCCGGTCTCTGAGAGCTGGTGGTATGAGGTGCACACGGACACCTGCCTACCAGCCACCGTTCCACACGGAACCTTCCTCACACACCCACGATGGACAAAATGCCCTCACTGAAAACTGGGATCAATTTAGTAATTCTTCTCATAACTACAGTCACCATTTTTTTGGAACTCCAATTCAGAACACGTGGCCTGTCCAGTACGTCTGCGCTCAGGAGGACTGAAAATCTGAGGTCTGATTGTCTAGGAAATCTGACGTGCGGTTGTTTATAAGCAGCCATGTGACAAAAATGTGCACTTTCAAATACCCTTAATTTCATAATCAAGCATCTTATCACAGAACTTTAAAGAGTCAAGAGGAACTTTAGGCTGAAGCAAACTTTGTAAAAACAACATGGACACAGCTCCCTGTCTGATGCATAAGCATGTTAAATAAAATGGGACAAAGATTTTGATCTACTACTAAACTGGGAAGAAGCCGAGGGAAACCCCAGATGCCCCCAAACAGAGAAACCCAAAGCTCAAGCCACAGGCAAGCACGGCAATGGGTGGGGTAGTTTCTGACAGGCGGGGCGTGCGGGCACGGGTCCTGACACCCACATGAAGGACGGAACCGCTGCCTTGGCGTGCAAGTGGGTCAGAACCACCTGCCCTCGCTGGGGCGGGGGGCAGGATGCCTTGTCTTCAGACCCTGGATGGAAACAAAAACATCTCTCATGGGCAAGAGAGACCAAGAGTCTGCATCATACAGGGTGTCACACCCTGATGGGTGATACAGTAAAACTCTTGTGAACTCAACACGCCAACTGGGCTCACTCTACTTAAACCCACTTTGGAGGAGCATTTCCCACACTTGGGGTTCCTGGGTCTTCCCTATGGTTCTCCCAAGAGGAAGGGAGACACGGAAGATAAGTTTACAATGAAAATTATAAACCACCATTTAAGAAGAAATCTTAAATGAAATGATCCATAATGAGGCAATGCTGGCAAAATTTAAAAGAAAAGGCAAACGAGAATTAATGCCATAAGAAATTGAGACAATGGAATCATCTGAAAGACACCATAACAGCAGAAATTAATGAAAAGGAAAACAATAGAGAACATTGACAAAAACCCAATTGGAAAGTCTAGTAAACTCGGAAGACATCTACTCAAGATTATCGGGAAAGAAAAGAAAGCAGAAATAAATAATGTTAGGAATGAAAAAGGGTCGTGACAATATACACAGCAGAGATTCACAAAACCACAAGAGAAGATTATGAACAATATAAACAGAATTGGAAAACATAAGTGAAATGAATCATTTTCAGGAAAAAATACAAAGTTCCAACACTGAAGAGAACAGAACCTGACTATTCTCACAACACTAAACGGCTGCATCGGAATTTGGCTCCCAGGAGACTTGCCGCACCCATAGCATCAGCTATTCCCTGTCTTACAAAGATTTTCCTGTAGTCAAGAGCCACCTTGATACTAAAAATTGGACAACAGGGGCTTGCTTCCCTGGTGGCGCCGTGGTGGAGAGTCCGCCTGCCAACGCGGGGGACGCGAGTTTGCGTCCCTGTCCGGGAAGATCCCACGTGCCGTGGAGCGGCTGGGCCCGTGAGCCGTGGCCGCTGAGCCTGCGCGTCCGGAGCCTGTGCTCCGCGACGGGAGGGGCCGCAGCCGCGAGAGGCCCGCGTACCGCAAAAAGAAATAAATAAATAAAAAATAAATAATAAATAAATAAAAATTGGACAACAAAAATATGAGAAAGAAAAATAAGTGAATTTCACTTCTCAAAAGGTATTAGCAACTGAATCCAACAAAGGAAATCAAGAAAACTTCATAACCAAAAAGCATCTAACCCAATTGCAAAAGTGCTTCTACAGCACGAGGTCTGTCAACGTCATTTGCTTTACTAAGAGCTAAAGAGAGAAAAGACCCAATAACATCTCAGAGATCAAGAATAAGCATTTCAGCCATTCAAAATTTAAAAAATTCTAAAAAACTAGGGATACAACTTCCTTTGTTCAATAAAGGTTTTCTAGTAAAATCATTCAGCAAACATCATCCTTGGCAAAATGAAATACTGAAAAATTGATGGGTCTCACATCACCCCTTTTATTTAACACTATACAGAGGATCCTGGATAACTAACAAAATAAGAAAAATTACAAGATATGTAGGATTAGAAAGGAAGACAGCAAATATTCACTGTAGACGACACATCTGTGAAAATGCTAAGAGAATCTATAATCAAACAAGTGTAACTCTTGTACGAGATTTTTTTTTTTAAGGATGAAAGACACAAGGTCAAAATACAAAACCGTGTGCCTACATACCGGCAGCAGCCAGCTATAAAATAATTTTACCTTGTTTGCCGTTGAACTGTTTATTATGTTTCTAGCTTTATTGAGATACAAATGGCATGTAACACTGTGTACGTAAAGGTGTAAAATGTGATGATTTGCTACACGTATACACTGTGAAAGGATGACCACAATGAGGTTAGTTAACGTGTCCATAACCTCACACTGTTACTCTGTGTGTGTGTGTGTGTGGGGGGGTGCGGATGTTTAAGATCTCCTCTCATCAACTTTCGTGTTACTGACCACAGTCACCAGGCTGGCACCAGGTTTCCAGCACCTACTCATCCTCTAAGTGAAAATCTGTGCTCTTTGACCATCTCGTGGCTTCCCCACCCCTGCCCTGGGAAACACCAACTGACTCTCCATTTCCATGGGTTTTGTTTTTTAAAATTCCACATGGAGGAGAGATTATATAGTAATTGTCTTTCTCTGTCTGACTTAGTTCACTTAGCACAATACCCTCAAAGTTGATTACATTGTTGCAAATGGCAGGGTTTCCTTCTTTTTATGGCTGAGTAATATTCCATGCATATACATAAAGTAAAACATTATAAATAAAAATACTGATGAGATTAATTTTTAAATTCTATGCAATAAAAAGATACCATACAAAAAGATAAAAGATAAGCTATATCTTTATATTTGTAACATATATAATGAACTGAAAAAGTATTAGCATTCAAATATGATACTGTAAGATTATACCATCAAATATTATACCATATATAAAAATATACAACATTTGTATGTAAATAATTATATTTATATATTTTAACGTAATACAGTTGACCCTTGAACAGCCCTGGTTTGAACTGCATGGGTTTTTTCAGTAGTAAATACTACAGGACTGTGGTTGGTTTAATCACGGACGTGGAACCGCAGGTATGATGGACTGACTGTAAAGTTACACTCAGGTTTTCATGCCTGTGTGGAGGGTTGGCACCCTAATTCTCACATCGTTCAAGGGTCAACTGTGTACATTTATGTAATATATAAAACGCATATGGCGCCTATAATGCATGTATAACGCAGTACATGTAATACACTGCAAACGCTATGCAAGCACCATTTATAAGACATAAACGATATGTACGTGTTCCCCATTCCAGGCCCCTCTAGACTTCACACTCACTTAAGGGAGAGAAACGCTGAGAAGCGTGGGTGACGGGCACGGCCCAGGCTCGCTGAGGACTGAGACCCGGCCACAGGCCAGGGGCTGGGCCCTTCCTTCCATGCCTCACCACTGCATCGCAGGGCTTCTGCACAGTAACAGGTAAAGAACTGAGCCTCTCAGACTTCATTTAAGAAGAAGTATCTAGGGAAACCCAAAGAAGAGAGGGGAGACGAAACAAAGTGAAAAAACTACTATAGCCTCTGATTCCTCTGGTCACGTAAACAGTAAACACCGCCTGACTCACAGCCAGAGAGATGCAGAGCCTCGCACAGAAGGCCCGTCTACCCCGGTTCCTATTTCCCCCCATACATCGTGCCTGGCTTTCAGCAACAGATAAATCACAAAGCATATTCAAAGGCAAACAAAACAAAACAGAAACAAAAGCCACTGCCTGAAGAGGCAAAGTGAGATCAGAACCAGACTCAGACTCAGACAAAACACAGACTGGGGATTATCAGACCAGGGATATTAAATAACTATGACCAATATGCTAAGATCGCTAACAGACAAAAGGGACAGCATGTAACAGCAGATGGGTGGTGTAAGTAGAGAAATGGAAACGCTCAGAAGGAATCAGAAAGAAATGCTAGAAACTGGAACACTGTAGCAGAAACGGTGAAGGCCTAGGCTGGTCAGGGCTGAGGAAGAGGCCCCAAAACTGCTCTGTGGAGAGAGAGTGAAAAAGACAGAGGAGGCTACCCAGGAATGCGACGGGGCTACACAAGGTGCACCTTGTGTGATGGGAAAAGCGAAAGGAGAAGAAACAACTGAAGACATGATGGCTGAAAACGTTCAAAACGAGTGACGCACACTGAACCACACGTCCAGGCAGCTCGGAGAGCACCGAGCCCGAGAAATTCCCACAAAGTCTGCACCTACGACATCACATTCAAACAATACAACACCGCAGACAGAGAAGATCGGGAATGAGCCACAGGGAAAAGCAGCCATAGAGGAGCAAGGGCAGACTTACACCGACTTTGTTTCAGAAACCACGTGAGCAAAGAAGGGAATGCAATTAAACATCTAATGTGCGAAAGAAAAAGCATACACACCAACCTAGCAATTCTGGATCCTTCAAAAGTGAAGGAGAAATAGAGACTTTTTCTGATAGAAGAAAAATGAGCGAGTTTGTCAACAGCTGATCTGCCTTGAAAGAAGTTCCTTAGAGAGAAGGAAAGTGATGCAGGTAAGGAATGAGAATCTACGTAAAGAAACAACGCAAGTATCGAGGGAAATTACCGCAGGCTTCAGGGAGGCACGAGCAGAGGCCCCCCGGGGGAGCTTGCCTGGAATGCACGAGGAGCAGCAAAAAAGCGGGGGAAGTTGAAATGGACCCACTCATTGTTAAGGGACGTTGAAAACAAGAATAAAAATACATTACCTGTATAAAAATCGTGGACTGCTTTTCCCCAAGTAGTTCTTAATGCCATTAATATGAAGAAACAATCGAAAGCTACAAACAGTCAATATTTATTGTCTTGGAAAACCCTCTGGCCAGACAGAGACCTGAGTAGCTCGGTCCAGAAAAAGGAACTAAGTTTATATGGATTTGGTTCGTTTAAGGTCAGCTCTCAGCTTTTCCTAACCCTTTGTCACGAGACTCTTCTCAATAACATCCTTTCCTACCGATGACTAAGCTCGTGTTTGAAAAGACAGATTGCCTTCAAGCCACGTCTAGCTCCTTTATCAATGCCTCTGTCTTGCAAAGCTCTTATTAATCACATGGTTTGGGGGTCTTCACGTACAGATATTACCTGTTAGAAGCCTTCTGGAAGGTCAATGTCAAAAGAGAAAGATTTTTTTTGTTAAAGGGAGATGCAATTAAACACGCCAAGAGACTCTGAAGCTGCACACGCGACCCGGGAAGACATGCCTGCTGCATCGCAGGGCTCACACACAGGCCACACAGCCTTCCTGGAATGTGCGAGGTTAACTTACTTCACTCACTGAAAGGTGCGCCGAGCACCTACGTGTGCAGGGGACGGAGGGGATGGCGAGGACCCCACGGGCGAGGACAGACCCGCCACCAACACTGCGTCTCACACTCCTGTCCCACACCACGGCACATGCAATGTTCATAAAATTAACTAACCCCCAAAGCAACCCTGTAGGATGCTTAAGATCAGAAAATTTTAAAACACTTTATCTGAGTTACAGGATTTTATAAACCAACAGCCCATGAAATGTCCAAAGCAGTCTTTGGTTAAATAAAAAATGATTGAGCGGCACAGAAGACAGGAGAGAAATTATTAAGCTGGCTTATCTAGGGAGCACTTGACGAGATGAAGAGTGAAGAGCCGGACAGAGAGGGGGAGGGGCTGGGGGCACTCTCTTATCGCCCATTTCATCAGTGTCTGGCGCCCATCCTCCCCCTGCAGATGCCTCACCTCTGCAGACACTGGAAAATAACAAAAAGCAAAGCAGCTTTCCAACACGCGTGTCTTTCCAGTTCCTACTAAACAGGGAACCGGGTCTAAAATTACTTGCAGCCCCAAAGGGAGGCCAGTGGTCAGGGCCCTGGGAGGGGGGCACAGCCGGTGTCGTGGAAGACCCGGTGGGGAGGAGGCCTGGGGGAGCAGGGGCTCGGGACCCCAAGTCATCGTAAAATCAAACTCAGCAGCAGAGGGCAAAGGGGCACAGGAGCAGCCGAGTTAACGGCGGCCCCGGGTGACCACGATGGGACCGGCCTGGGCGGTGTAGGCCGGGTGGGTGCTGGGTGCCTGGGCAAGATGCCCCTCCTGCACACAAGCCTCCAGAGGTTCAGCTTAATTACACGAAACACCGAGGAGGGGACGCAGGGCGGTCTTTCATTCTCAACAGGAGCAGCTGGAAGCCGAGAGGAGAAACAGGATGGCAGGAGAGGTGATCCCTGCTGGATGGTGTTTAAGCAAACTTCCCATATTAAAAACAAAAAGGGGCCCTCTGCTAAACCTCCCTGTGCTGAACCTACACATGTGCATCGACCCCGAAATCAGTGGGAATTTATGCTGAAACCATCCAAAGGTACAGCTGGGGACGGGGATCCGGTGCAGTTAAAAAAGTCAAGGGCTTTTTGGAAAACAGGCACATTACGTGCAGCGCCGGCATCCGTTTCTGGAGAAGACAGCAGTGAACAGGTGAGCTAAGTCAGCCTCTGTGTCAGGCGGCTCCAAGTGGCTGGAGAAATCTTTTTTTTTTTTATTTAAAGAAAGTAAATTGGGAAGATGTTTACATTCATCAGATTTCCACTTCTCCACTTTCCAGTGGTAAAGATCCTGGCTGTGCAGGTCAATTCTGGCTTTGCATCCCGAATGCCCTGGTGGTGCTGGCCTGGGTCGGCACTGTGAATATTCACATGGAGAGGAGAGGCAGGGTGGATGCTGCAGGGAAAGCAGGGAGGTGACTGCAGGGTGCAGACACGCCCTGGATTCAGAGCATCTTTCCGACGGCAGAGATTCCAGAGATTACTTAGCAAACACCTCCTGTTTTAGAACTAAGGGGCCTGAGGAATTGAGAGAGCAAGCCACTAGTAATCACTGCACCACTAGTTAGTGACAACTAACACAACCGGTTAGTGACAGACCCAGGGGCAAAACCTAAACCCCGGGGTCCTGACACGGCCTTTCCAAGAGCTGCCCTTCAGGTAACTAAGTCCGTCCTGGACTGACCTGCGAGCACGTTCCCGACACTGTCCCTGCGGTCATGACGTAAACCCCGCCGACCCTGCAGGATGTGGGCACCTGGTGCCTCTGGACGAGGCGGCAGAGCAGGGGGAGCACCCACCTCGAGGGGCTCCTGCGCCTCCTTAACTGGGCATGAGTTTCTCAGCCATAATCCTTCACCCGCCACCTACAGACTGAGCCCTGTCCTCTGTGCACCTGCGGCTGGGTGTCCGTCCCGCCGACTTGCAAGAAGGCCGTCCCAACCTACCGAGGCTTATTTCTAATTTAGCCTTGATCCACCTGGATCGGCAGAGGGGCAGGCCATGAGGCTACAACCAAGCAGGAGAGGGCGGGTGGCCCCCAGCTGGGGTGGAACCTCCAGACACATGGCTGACCCACACCGACCCCTCTGCTCCCGGAGAGCGTCGCGGCGCCTGCTCTGCACACGGCACCTCTGTGGTACCAGCTGCTCTCTCTCGGCGGGGTCAGCGGTGGCGGAGTAACGGGCAGAGTCGGAAGGACCGTGTAGGGGCCAAGCACCACGAACAGCTCAGTGGGCCGAGGGACGCGCACGATGACCAGTTACGTCGTCTTAGCCCCAGGAAAAGAAGGGCCGGAGGGTCCAGCCTGCCAGGGTCCAGGCAGGGACACGAAGCCCCGCAGCGCGAGCGGCACCAGGGCGGGCGCCTGGGAGGACGCAGGTGGTGCTGGGGGCAGAGGGCAGGTCTGAGAGGGAGCCAGAGCGGGGACAAGGGGCCACGTGCAGACGGCTGGACTCTTCGCCAGACACAAGGGGCCACCTGGGCATCCTGGCAGCAGCACAGCAGGGGGACAGAGGGCAGCTGTGCCGGGGTCAGGGCCCCAGGCGGAGGAAGCAGGGAAGGCAGGACCCCGCCAGCCCCCCTTTCCAGTGCCCCAGGCCCGCCACGTCCTGCCCGTCCCACTACCAGGCCCCTTCCCGAGCGGCCCCGCCCGGGGCCTCGGCTGCTCCGGGGACTGGCCTCTGCCCGCCCGGCTCCTCCGTCCTCGGCTGGCCGTCCCCACCGCCTCCTGGCCACCCAGTCTCAGCTCCCGTGGCTTTCGCTCTCCTGGTGGACACCGCCCTGTCTCCTCACCTGCTCGTCGAGACCCTCGAATGGCTGTGTCAACACCGAGGCCGGAGGCCGGGCCTGGCGCTCAGAGCCACAGCTGACCCCCCAAGTTCTGGGGCCGAGTTCCCGCACACCAGCCCAGGGCTGCCCCTCGCTGCCTGGAAGACACTCGGTGCTCAGCCACCTTCGGGGCCCCAGAAGTTAAAGAACAGAGGACACTAACCCACTGCGAACAACCAGTGGGTGCCCTGACCAAGAACACATGCCCAGAAAGATGTGTCCAACCAAACCGCTGCTTAAGTCGCCTAAGAAAAGTTACAGTTAAAACTGTTGATAGAATTACTTTGAGGAGCAGAACCACTCGCTGAACGCAGGTTTTCATGGATTCTTCTTCTATCTTCTCTTCGAATCAAAGAAAAACCATCTGTCACAGAGTGGAGCCTCTACCCCGTGCCCCGTCCTTACTGCCCGTGGGCACCACTGCGCTTCACGTTTCCTTAGGTCAGCCGCCCTCTCAAAAGTAAGCCGAACCCAACTTTGACCTGATTTTACGATTCACACCTGCAGGCCTGAAGCCACCCACCTCAGGAAGCTCCTGCTGTTCTGGGTCCTCTGGGGGCTCACGGACAGGCTCCGAGGCTTTCCCCTGGGGCTTCCTCACCACCCACAGGCCACGCGCCCGTATCTGTGGCCTCCCGCTTCCCCAGGCGCACACCCTCCCTGTGCCGACGGTCCTGTCCCGGCCTTGTCTCTGCAGCCAGGCTGGGCTCCTTTCTCCACAGGGTTCAGAGGCATCCCTGGCTGGGGAGGGGGGCCGGGGCCCCATCCCATTCTGTCTCTCCTGCTGTCTTGCCTGCCTGTCTCCGGTTCCTCAAGTACCTGCCCACTGAAAAGAAAAAGCCTATTCATCACTCTCGCACCTCTGCTCCTACGAAAAGACACTCGACACACCAGAGGCCCCACCAACCCCGTCTCCGTCCAGCGCACTGACCGTCTCCGTCCACCACTGCTTCACTGGGTAAGTTTCGCTCCACCCGCTGCTGCATTTACAAAAGCCATTCCCGCAGGGAACAGTCCGGGAAGCACCCCGCCCCCAGTGACCGTGTGCAGGGTGCTGGTGAGCAGACTTATGAGGACAGAGAGGGCGGAACCCAGAGGTGCTGACCCCCCAGCGGGGCGCCCAGGCCCAGAGATCCTCACGTCTGAGAGCACCAGCCTCCCTCTGCCGGTTCCAGCTAAAGGATGAGAAGCAGAGGTGACGGTGAGCAGAGCGACCATGGCTGGCAGCGCCTCAGAGGGTGTGTTTGGGGGAGCGAGGGGTAGCGTGCTGTCACCATGGAGCTGGGCGCAGCTGGAGCACCAGCGACCTGTGCGTGCCTTCCTCATGAGAGGCCCCAGGCTCTGACAGTGCTGTGCACATGGAGGGCGGGAGCCCCATCTGGTGCTCTGGGCAAAGCTCAGCACCTGGGGTCCGGTGTGACGCTGGGGACAGGCCGGGGATGCACCCCTCCTCTCCACTTCTGCGTGCCTGTGTGCTTGTGCTGGCACACTCCCTCACACTTGCACTTGTGTTTGCATGCTTGCACACTCGCATTTGAATGCTCACGCCCATGCTTTGCACAGTGCTCTCACGTTGCACACGGATCCCTGCACACTCACACACGCCCAACACGTGCTTATGCGCTTGCACACTCACCTTGTGTTTTGCACGCTCACACTCACGGTCACACACATCCACAATGCATTCACGGGTTGCCCTGGTGTCGGGTGCCCCCAGGGCTCCTGCAAATCAGCACCCAGGACAGTGACACGGCCCTGCAGAGGGTTCGCAAGTCGCGCTGCGTTTTACACAGAAGGAGGAAAACAGCCCACCTGAACTGGGGCAGCCCAGTCCCCACAAAGACCTGGCACTTGACCTTTCCGCATTTTGATGACGCACAACACTGATTACAAAGTGTCTCAGCTGGTAATAAGTTCGCTGCATTTTTCTTCAAATGTGTTTCTTATTCAGTTCACAGATGAATCCAATTAGCATATCACTGTGGCTGGTTAAATATGCCTCATGTAAATTTACATGTCAAAACACACACTGAACCTACACAGACAACGCTGCCAGGCCTCGTAAACAGCTTTGCAGGCACCGGCAGCTCGAAGCACAAAGGCTGAAGTTTCAATCTGCGATGAATACCTGGCACAGTGGGAGGATAGCTAGTAGCTGGCGTCACTCACACACGAGCGGAGGGGGTGAGTACACACGTGGGCCTCTGTCTCTGATGAGAAGCCCCATGACAGGAGGGTCCTCGTCTGCATTGGAGGCTGTCACCTCGGATGAGCTCATCGGGTGATGGACACTCAGCCTCTGATCCAGAGAGGGTCCTGGGCAGTGAAGTCGAGAGGCTATTCAAACAGATGGTATTCTCTTCAACAGCAGGATTAAATTAACATGGAACGACTCCTACAAGGAGACTTTTTGTCGAGCACGTGCTCACGTTTATTATGTGCAGCATCTTCTTATGATAAGTGACCTCCTCTGACAGCCTCGTCACTTGTTCCTTGGCTTCTTTTTCTTCAGAAGGGAGAAAAAACTGTCTGGAAATTGGGCTTTGAAAGTTAAGGAAGGACTGAGGGCCCTCCCTGGATTCCTCCAAAAGCAATGACTATGGAGTTTATGGGTGATTGGGGGACATTCTTAAAATAATGAAATGGTTCAGCCGTTCACCACCAGAAACATCGGGACCCAGGGGGGCGCTCGGGCTGATCCTCACCTCCCTGCCAAACGCGGGGGCCCTGGGGGCCCCGATCTCGGCCAGGGAGGCTGCTGCAGGGGCACAGCTGGCTGGCAGCCCAGCTGTTCCCTCCAAGGCCCGGGTTCCCAGGCTGCTGCCGGCCGGGGACGGAGGGCGTGGGGCTGTGAGCGCCGGTCCAGCTCCTGCCCCTATCAGACTTGTGGCAGGGGCTCTGCTGAACGGCGCCCTCCTCGGAACCCTGACCGTGGCCACACGGCAACACAGAAGTTCTGCTTTCTCACCACCATGTCGTCCGGGGGGCTGTCCTTTCAACCTCGGAACACGTCAGTACAGGCGGTTCCCATAACCTCACCCAGAAGGTCTGCCTGGGACAGAATCTCAGGGAGCACAGAGTGGGCGTCAGGGGAGCTCAGACCGTGGAAAAGCTCACGACGGGGCAGATGCGCCACAGGACCCGACGGAGGGGCGCCCGCGGGGTCGGAGCCACTGCTGTAGCGGCTTCCCAGAGGAGCGGGAAAAAGCGGGGCGGGGGCTCTGTATCTCCTCATTAGGCCTGTGACACCGGGGTGGCTTCTGGTGGAAGGCCACCACTTAGTGTGGAATAGAAGAAAACAGGTTATTCGAGAAAGAGGAAAGGAGAACACGTTCAGGACCCACTGCAGCATCTTACACCCGACGTGTGGCGCTCCAAAGAGCGAGAAATATTGCAACCAAATGGGAAACAAACTTTCCTGTGTGTTTTATTACAAACCTTTAAAGGGATTAAATTTGTTTAGTGTGGTAAAAGAAAAACATTTAAACATAACACGCGTGTTCTGGAGGCTGCATGTAAGGAAGTTTCTCTACATTTACATAGTGTTTAAACCAGCTGTGGAAGATTTAAGGAAACTCCAGAGAGAGAGTGGGATCCTGTGGGGAGGAGGCGCCTTTCCAGAGACACTGGATGGAAGGGGGCTCAGATCTGGGGTCCCTGGAGGTGGAGGTGCCCTGGTGGGGCGGAACCACTGCTGCACAGGACCTGGCCCACACGGCGCTGACTCGGCAGGGCTCCAGTCCTGAGAACCAAGAGGAAGCCGGGCGCCGCAGCGGGGATGGCGGTGGCTGGCCTCACGCACAGGAGCATGTCGGGAAGAGCCCCTCCGGAGGGGCGTGCGCCCCGTGCCAGGGCGGCCACAGAAAAAGGGCAGGTCGTGGGGAGAGCGGACCTTCCCACGGGGACCGTGCGGGGCTCACGTCCACGAAGCTGCCCGAGTCCAGGGTCTTACAAACATTAAATTACTCTCCGAGACGCAGTATTTATCCTGCAAGCATTTCCAAACACCTTCCCGTGGCTGGTGGGAGAGGCCTGCCGGCAGCCCAGCTCTCCAGCATCCAGTGGCCACAGGAGGCCCCACGGGGGGCAGTGGGGACGGACTCTGCACCCCCGACTCACACCTCCACCTGGACACGGCCAGGTGACAGAACCGGCATCCTGCGAGCCATTCACCCCTGACGTTTCTGTCCCTCCGTCCAGTCCATCAAATCCCACTGGGCTCACCTGCTGCCTGCGTCCGTGCCCCGAGCGCTGACCAGTCCAAGAGAGGCCCTGGTTTCCACGCCTCTGCCCGCTCGGCAGCCCCTGTGGCGGTCGGCCGCCAGAGGGATGCTTCTAACCTGCACCGCCCAGCCCTGCCTTCCTTGCAGCCTTGATCCAGCCACCCTGCCTCCTCAGGCCCCTGAGGCCCGGGTCACATCTCTGCCCGCTCTCTGCCTAGAATGGCCATCCCTCCTTCACTGGCTCTGTCAACAGCTTCAGACCCCACTCATCTCGAGAGGCAAAGGGAGGCCCTCCTCCTGCAGGTCTCCTCACAGATGCTCTGTAAATCACAGCCCCTCGGTGGTGAGATGTGCGTCTCCTACAGACAGACGCTCAAGGACGGGGCGGGCCGGCCTTGTGCGCAGCGCCCAAGGGGCCGTGCTGCTCTCTCAGCCCCCATCAGTCCTGGGAAAGTGTCGGGCAAACCACTTCATAAAAGGCTCTCTTGGATTTGTTTCCAGCACAAACAAATTCCTGCCCTGTGCCCCAGGTGGGGTCAGGCACTTAAGGCCCCCAAGGCCCACTTTCTTTCTGATTCGAAGCACCCTTTTCCAGTGACTACGGTCAACCCGACAGGTTGGCTGTCAGGCATCACCTCATCAACACCCTTCGAATCATCTCCCTACGGTTCACAAGCCAATGTTCTTACCAGGGAAGGTGGGAACTGCCTGATGTCTATAAATTTAGCCAGGTCGGACGGGGCCGTTCGTCAGGCGCCGGGGCTGCAGGCGCTGCTCGGCAGCCCTTCTGACCGAAGGTGGGACTGGGGTCCGGGGGCGATGCCCGCACGTGCCGCCCCGCGGCAGCCGGCAGGCCAACACAGCCCGCCTGGCCTCACATGCGCCACGTGCAAGGCGGGCAGCCGCATCGCCGCGCCTCTGCCCGCGACCGGGACCCACGTTTCCTCTTTCCCTTCTGCATGCCCTCACCCACTTGGCTCCCCCGCTGGCAATTCCAGAGGGAGCCAGAGACGCCCCTGCTCTAGCCTGACCCGCAGGGGCCTCGGTCAAGGCCGCGACCCCACCACATCCATTTCTCCAGCCAAAATCACGCGACTTTTGGGAAGGCGTGGTCTGAGGCGCACTTCCTCTTTTACGGCAGACGTTTGGAAGCCCACGAAGCAAGGCGCACGTCTGCCACTACCACTCAGCTGCGGAGGCTGGCCTCACCCGGTGCGACGCTCAGCCAGGCCGCTTCCCGGCTCTGCGGCAACAGCATCCGGGTCCAGGTGTGAGAGGAAAATAACAGATGGCTGCGCCACGCTCTCACTTGCGTGTGGCCCGTGCGGGCAATCTAAGGGGCCCAGGCGACAGGAGGCCCGGCACTGAGTGGGCTGCCGTGGGCGGCTCTGTGCCGGGGGCCGCCCACACAGAGAGCCGTCTACACAGACAGCCGTCCACACAGAGAGCCGTCTACACAGACAGCCGCCCACACAGAGAGCCGTCCACACAGAGAGCCGTCCACACAGAGAGCCGTCTACACTGAGAGCCATC
>RJWK010028797.1:0-25618 GCA_004363435.1 Platanista minor | reverse complement strand
AAGGAACCTCCATACTGTTCTCCATAGTGGCTGTACCAATTCACATTCCCACCAGCAGTGCAAGAGTGTTCCCTTTTCTCCACACCCTCTCCAGCATTTATTGTTTCTAGATTTTTTGATCATGGCCATTCTGACTGGTGTGAGATGATATCTCATTGTAGTTTTGATTTGCATTTCTCTAATGATTAATGATGTTGAGAATTCTTTCATGTGTTTGTTGGCAATCTGTATATCTTCTTTGGAGAAATGGAAAGCTATTTAGCCATTAAGATCTATCTTAAAGGGAAATTTTTTAAAATTTCTTTTGGGTTTTTGTTGGTGGAAGAGTGAAAGAAGTCAGACTATAATGAATGGAGAGTGAATGCAAAATGAGGGAATAGAGTTTTCAGGAATTTTGTTAGGGAAATGAAGAAGTAATAATTTGTCAGTAGCTGTAAAGTATGGCAGGCCAAATGAGGTGCGTGCTCATTAAGGCAAGGAGGAAAAGTAGCAGAAAGATATACATGGTCATGAAAAGAGACTTCTTAGAAAGGAAAACATCTCTAGCAAGCCTCCAAGTTCAGAGTTCAGAATGTCCCTGTTTAAGACCATGTTGACTATGTTGATCTAGTTCCTATGTGACTACTAAATTTGCTGATCTATTTAGACAGTTTTCTTCCACCTTATAATTTATCCACAGCAAAAAAGACTGACCACCTTCTATTTTCTTCACTTAGCATTAACAAAAGAAAATACTCCACTTAAGGGATTTTCTTTTGTGTAGATAGATAACTAAATTTAAGCCTTTTGGATTGAGAGGTACTCTGTAGAACTATAATAAATAAAATCCCCAAGGCCACTCTGAGTACTGTAAAAAGAGTTGTTGCTTCTCCTAGGATGAGTCAAATAAGTGGCTTTTTAAAATGGGTTTCAACAACCTCCTCCAAAGAGCTAGAGATGATCTTTTTGCCATATCACAAACAGAACAGTGCTGAGGAAATAAGCAACTTTATTTCATAAAATCAAAAAATGCTTCTTTGAAAAATAATAAAAAGAAATTTCAGCCCATGACTGGAGGAAACATACAGATTTAACAAACCCACTGAGAATGGTAGAGCTTGGTTTCCTCTGCTTACTTATTCGTAGATTCCCTAGCTTGCTTAATCTTTGAGTTTTGGTTCAAATTTGAGGGCTACCTACAAGTATTCCTAAAGTACATTACTGGTGCTTATGAGAGGCAGAGTGAGGTAGAGAGAGAAAGAGAGAGAGAGAGAGAGAGAGATAGAGAGAGAGAGGAGAGAGAGATTTTTCCCTTCTGTGGTTCCATCAACTTGCCTCCAAGACTTGAGATTCAAAATCTCATTTACCCAGCGTTGCTATATTTTTCTACTCATATAATGTAGAAGATTAAAGACTGAACCTGTGGGAAATGTGAAAATTAATCTTACTCGAAAAACAGTGAATTAAAAAAACACTCTGCTGAGCATTTCTAACATGTAAAAACCTGTCTAGAACAATGAAACAAAAGTAGAAGGAATTGAACTCTTGGGAAATGTGGGTAAAGTAATGAAAATAACTTAAAATAGATGGAGGATGGAAACAGAAGAATCATATAGCCCTTAACCTTCTGTCAAAACATTCTGAATTCAATATGTCTCAACAACAAGGCTGTGGGACAGCAGTTTATGGTCTGTTGCCTTTTAACATTTTATTGTGTGGAATTCATTCAGTAAGCATAAGTTGAATATCCACCAAACATACTCCAGGTGCTTTGGGAATTCAAAATAAGAATATGGGGATTTTTTTTTGTCTTCAAAAATCACTTCAGGGGCTTGCCTGGTGGCATATTGGTTAAGAATCTGCCTGCCAATGCAGGGGACACAGGTTCGAGCTCTGGTCCGGGAAGATCCCACATGCCACAGAGCAACTAAGCCCGTGCACCACAACTACTGAACCCGCATGCCACAACTACTGAAGCCCATATGCCTAGAGCCTGTGCTCTGCAATAAGAGAAGTCACTGCAATGAGAAGCCCGTGCACCACAGTGAAGACCCAACACAGCCAAAAATAAAATAAATAAAACAAATTTATTTTTAAAAATCACTTCAGGATTTATTTACATTTTTATTTTCCTTCTTGATTTACTGTGTTAATCCTTCTGACCTCAAGTGTGTGTTTCAAACCCTTTTAGTGTTATTTATATAAAATCATTCATCAACAACCTTTCTAAACAGTGGGCTCCTCAACAGCAGGGATAGGATGGTCTTTGTTCTATCCAAGGGCAGAATACAAGGAAAAGAATGAATGGATGAATTAATGAAAAATTGAGCCTGCTATACAACATATTGTATACCAAAGACCATTCAAAAATCAATATTAAAACTTCTAAGAATAAAGCTAAAAAATTAAGCGTAGTTTATTGTCAATGAAAGAAGCTTAAATTGACTTGGTAAATAAAATCTTGCAACCAATAAACTTGCCTGAACCTAAACAATATATGCTTAACAAATAGCTTTGTGTGCATTCTTCTTTCCATATTATGCTAGGTAACCATCTAGAGGGCTTCTGGCTCTCCTTAGCAAATATTTTCTTGTGTGGGTGAATTTCCAAAGTTGTAAAATTAACAGAACCTCTAATCTGTTCAAAAGATACCTAACTGCCACAGCAATCAGACAGGAAAAAGAAATAAAAGGAATCCAAATTGGGAAGGAAGGAGTAAAAGTGTCACTGTTTGCAGATGACATGAAACTATGCACAGAATATCCTAAACACTGAACCAGAAAACCAGTATAGCTCATAAATGAATTCAGTAAAGTTGCAGGGTACAAAATTAATATACAGAAATCTGTTGCAAATATATTGTTCTATTAACTTATTTTTAACTTATAGTCTATGCCAGTGAATATTCACTGAGAAATACATTGTCAGTTCAATGGTTTGCACCCTGATGTTCATAGCAGCATTATTTACAAAAGCCAAGATAAGTTGCAACCTAAGCAACATATATATATATATACACACACACACACACATTGAAATACTGCTCAGCCATAGAAAAGAATGAAATTTTGCCATTTTCAACGACATGAATTGACCTGGAGGGTATTATGCTTAGTGAAATATATCAGACAGAGAAAGACAAATACTGTATGTTATCACCTACATGTGGAATCTAAAAAAATAAAACAAATGAATGAATATAATAAAACCAAATCAGACTCACAGATATAGAGAACAAACTAGTGGTTACCAGTGGGGAGAGGGAAAGGGGGAGGACAAGATAAGGGTAGGGGATTAAGAGGTTCAAATTACTATGTATAAAATAACTAAGCTACTATGATATATTGTACAGCACAGGGAATATAACCAATATTTTATAATAACTTTAAGTGGCATATAATCTATAAAAATTTTGAACCACTAAGGCATATACCTGAAATTAATATTATACTGTAGATCAGCTATACCTCAATAAAAAAGATGGCTAACTGAAGCTGTGGCTTCTGGAAATCACTGCAGTGATACATGACATTATTTTGAATATTCTGGGAACACTACTTATCTTACACAAATGAAACTGAAGAGCAACCACCTTCTCTCTGTTTCCAAGATGTCGTTCATCTTAATGTGAGGTGACCATCTCACCTTCTAGACCTTGATTTCCATAACTCTTCCTGGCACGGGAAGTAATTAAGAATTCTCCCCTCTTCCCTTGAGCAGGATTTCTGTCTCCACTTGGCCCCTATTAACTTACTTGGGTTGCAACATTGAGAAAACTCACTCCAAGTGAATCACATGTAAATAAGGACTGAAGATATTACTTGACTTACTGTGAAAATTGTCTCCTAGTATTATTTTGTGTGAGTTCATGTAAGATTAGTTATTACATTTTAGCAACACATTCTTCAAACAGGTTTGAGTTTTACAAATGGGTAGAGAGATAGACAAATGGAACTTTAGGTACTTGACAATCTTTTCAAAAGCTTGATTGATTGAGTCTGGTTTAAATACATTTAATTATTTATTACTATTTAAATACTTTTAAGATGATTAACTTTATCATTCTCTCTCATTGAGCTGTATGTTTTGGTTCACCATGGTCTGAGTTTTCGTCAGAAAACAGGCACCAAAATAGTAGTGCTGGAGGCTCACTAGATTGTAGAAACAAGAGGTCAGATATCTGGGACTAGGACTTCTAGACTTTTCAGGCTTTACTCCTAGACTGCAATCCCATATCTCAAGCAAAACTCCTTGGTCTGCTGCCTGCTCCTTCACCCTCCCCACCGTCAAACACACACCCTTTAGAGGCCAGGAAACCACAGGTATCAAAACATTGCTATGGCTGAGAACATGGCTGGGTCAGCAGGAGTTGGGAGCAGCCTCTCCTCCTACAGAGCAGTGAGGAGAGAGATCAAAGACGTCCAACGTCCAAGTTAAGGTTCCCACTAGGGGGTTTCCTGCACATAACCTTCCCGTTTTAAAATAACTCACCTAGGACCTGTAAAATAGCACTGCTTTTCCTATACTGCTTCTCTGAATATGAGGAACAAAACACTGATCTTCAAAGAAAGAAATGGGAAAAATTCTTAGGGTAGATGGATCTGAGTATTGATAGAAAACTATGAAGGTTTATTAATTAAAGATAAATTTCCTTTAACAGACGTACTTCGGGCAGTTAACAGGGCTTGGGAAACTAGTTATGAAAACTTCTTTTGGGGGAAGCAAAAATGTTTGGATTAATAGTATTGTAAGTCTTCCTTATCCCTCAGCCCCAGGAAACTGTCTGGGGAGGGGAGGTGGAAGGATTATTGAGTATGCTATTGGGTTGGCAAAAAAGTTCATTCGGGTTTTTCCGTAAGATGTTATGGAATAGTGTCCCAATGCATGTTTGCCATGTTATCACGGTCACTCCACTTCTGGGTCTTCTGATGTCCCCAGGTTTCAAGACACTAACCAACGTTGAATCACAGTTTCTTTTTCTCATATGTTCCTTTTTTCTAACCTAAAAGTTTAGAATATGATTGAAATAATGAAGTAGTTACAATCAGGAGTGAAACATTCCCTGCTAAAGGTCACTGACTTCCCTTTGCAAAATGGAAGAGACAGTCTTACTGATTTTTGCAAGGAAACTGTTGTTTATTTTTTCACTCTGATGTGTTCCCTGAATGTTTAGCTATTGCAGTGATGACTGCACTCACCAGCGAAAAGGCCTTGCCCTTAGGGATATCAAAATAAAACAATTTTCCAAGAGGTGGTTGGGGTTAATATGGTTTGTCCTAAAACTGACACTCGCAACACTTTCTGTCCGCCAACAGCTGCATGTGTTCAGGTTTCCTTTCAAATACAGAGATTTCTGATTATAATTCGGGATTGTTATGCATGACTGATGCAAAAGGATATTTATTTTTATCTGTATAGTAGTTTAAAAAAATATTTCCAAAGAAAACTCTGATTTATAATGTGTTTCACTATGACTAATATGTAGCATTGAGAAATTTCTATTTTAAAAACTCATTAAAAATAAAGAAATTATTCATTGTACTTCTTTCATCCCTTATTCCATCCACTCCTTTAAGAAAGTGTTAGTGAGAAAAAAAAAAATACTCCCATTTCAATTAAAAGGTTGTCAAAGCAAGATTACCACCATATGTATTTATACATAGTACCTCCTTCAGAAAGCGTGTTTATTTGATGAGTGCATTTAAATATCAGTTGTTTTATTTGTGTTTGTTTGATGAGTGCATTTAAATATCAGTTGTTTTATTTATCAGGCTGTCCTCTTTTTCCAATTTGTGTGTCCCTTTACTTTCTCTAGGTCACACAGGGGGTCAGTATAAGAACATGATTATAATTTAATAATCCCGTGCCGTTTAGCCTGTTTCGAAAGCAATAAACCTGCCTCTTTTTTTCCTTAAACATAAAGAGTCATTAGATAAAGTCCCACAACGTAGGTAGTAACTATAAAATAGTCGGCAAGATTTCTTTAAATCATATAAGAAAATAGTTCCACAACTTTATCATGATGACACATTCTTACTGAGTACCCTAGAAAAATACAAAATGGAAAGATAGAAACCAGAAACAAAAATTTAAAATTAACATCAGTTTCCAAATGGACTACTATACAGGCGTTAGTTTTTACCAGAATCCATGAATGTAACAGGAAGAGGAGACCAACTGTGCAAAAGCAGGGGAAATAGAAGGCATATAACAATGGTAATCAGTGATTATCATTTCTAATGAAATGAAATCATTTCTAATGAGCCTGTGTACACAGTCATTTTATAAGTCTGAGCAGTATAAGCTAATCTGCAATAAGGGAACTTCAAGGTCAAGAGCTTAGTTGTTTAGACGTTCCATTAGGTAACAACACACAATGTTGTCTTCCCTTTCTGACATTCTTTAGCAGACTTATGGCATTCTCAGTTCCCTGTCACAAAAGCAAATTAATGTCTATCCTTTCTCAGAGGTGAATAAAAGCATCAGAGGTGGGTTAAATAAAAAATGATTCCTGAACATAACTGCCTCTAGTGAATTGACATGAAAAGAAATTGGTCATTAAAAGCCAATTTCTTGGGACAGAAGGTCTCTGCTGAAGCAGCTTCCCTTTCTGGGTCACCTCAATTGAAAGTTAATTCCTCTGCAATACACCTAGTAGGCAATAATCCACTCTGGTTTGTAAATTGATATAAATCTGAACCGATGGTCCTACTTCCTGTGTTCAGGAAAAGGTCAAAGGGACGACTGCAATGGCAGCCAACTTTGTCTAATCTTTCCATCTTTGGCGGGAAGTCTGAAGTAAATATTAATTGGGAAAATAGAGTGCCTGACCTGTAGTCTTCCAAGAATTACAGCTTGAAGAAGGCCTCCTTACTGACAAAGAAAGGCTTGAAACTGGTTGCCTCTGCCCTTCCAATTCTCAGAGGCTCCTATGGGAATGCATATTAATTCAAAGGAGGAATTGCAACGTCCCACTAATGTGCTGAGCATCCATTCCAGTTTCTAGCCCAGGTGACAGCTCACTTAGGCAAGAATGCATATCAGTTCTCAGACGGCATATGTTGTGGTCCAAGTTCCCATTATATTTTTAAAAGGGAGAGAAGAGTGATGTCAGCAAGATGGCAGACTAAGAAATTCCAGGCCCTTATTTTTGAAACATGAAATAAACTAGAAACCGATTAACATAACTTTTTAGGTGCTCTGGAAATCAGTAAAAGAGCTACAAAAAACCAAACAAATGCCCAGTCAAGAAAAAGTCACATTCAAAATGGTAGGAAACTTCATGAAATTTTATTTGCCCTTTCCCCACCTCCTACCTGGCATGGCACAGCACAGTTTGGGAGAAGCAGTGGCTTGATTCCCATTTACTTTCCACTAGCCAGAGAGATAATAGAGCAGAGTGAATTTTCAAGGTGCTAACCTGTCTGCATGCTGCCTGAGAGATTGGTTTCTGAGTCATTTAACTTTGAGTTCAGATGCTCAAAAACAGCTGAGATCTCAAACAAACTAAGGGAAACTTGGAAGTATCAGGCACAGCTTATGAAAACTGTAAGAAGATGACCAACCCTAGATGATTATGGTAAGTGATTTCTGACTGAGGAATGAAATAGAACAGCTAAGGCCCCGAGAAGAAACAGGGGTGAGACTCTAAGGGAAATCAAGCCACTTAAAAACAGCTGTGCATATGGGAGAATTGGAAAACACACACACACACACACACACACACACACACACACGCACACACACACGCACACACACACACACACATAGAAGCCCAGAAAAGATGCACACCATGAAAAGTCTTAAGAAGACCTTAAGTATTTATGCTGGGCTGATTAGTGAAGGTTTTCCCTTGCACAGAGCCAGTCTGTAAAAACTGGGAAAGGTAGCTATTTTTTCAAATGCCCAATTTTAAAAAAATCACAAAGCATACAGAGAAACAGGAAAACATGGCTCAATAAAAGGAACAAAACAAATCTACAGAAACCATCTCTGAAAAAACAAAGGCCTTAGATTTATTTGACAAAGACTTTAAAGTAACTGTCTCATATATGCTTAAAGAGCTAAAGGAAAACATGAACAAAGAACTAAAGGAAATTGGGAAAGTGATAGGTAAAAAAAATGAGAATATCAGCAGAGATAGAAGTAATAAAACACCAAACAGGAATTCTGGAATTGAACAATTCACTAGAGGGGTTCAACAGCAGACTTGAACAGGCAGAAAAATCAATAAATTTGAAGAAAGTTAATTTAAATTATTGAGTCTGGGGAGCAAAAAGCAAAAAGAATGAAGAAAAATGAAGAGAGCCTGAAGGGCTTATGGGACTCCATCAAACAGACTAATATACATATTACATTATGAGTGGGGAGGAGGGGGAGAGGAGTCCCAGTAGGAGAAGCGAGAAAGAAGCAGAGAATTGACTTGAAGAAAGAGTGGCCAAAAACTTCCCAAATTTGAGGAAATACATGGATATACAAATAAAAGAAGACCAACACACTCCATAGAGGAGGAACCCAAAGAGAGTCACACTGAGATACCTTATAATCAAACTATTGAATGCCAAAGAGAAAGACAGAATCTTGAAAGCAGCAAGAGAAAAGGAAATGGTCACATACAAGGACTCCTCAAAAACATTATCAGTATATTTCTCAGCAGAAATCTTCCAGGCCAGAAGGCAGTGGAAAGATATATTTAAAGAGCTAAAAGAAAAGAAAAACTCTGTCAACTGAAGAGTCTATAACTGGCAAAACTGTTCTTCAAAAATGAGGAAGAAATTAAGATATCCCAGATAAACGAAAAACTGAGGTAGTTCATTACCACTAGACCTGCCCCACAAGAAGTACTAAAGAGAGTCCTTCAAGCAGAAATTAAAAGACACCAGATGGTAACTGAAAGCCATACGAAAATACAGAGTTCTGGTAAAAGAAAATATGTGGATGAATACAAAAATCAGTATTATTTTAATTTTGGTTCATAACTCCACTTTTTATTCTTCTATAAGATTTAAAAGGCAAAAGCATATTATTTTAAAGTTCTCATAATGGGAGGATGGTTTAGAAAATACTTGGAGTACTAATTAGGGTGCTTACAAATAGCAGCTCTTTGGACTTCCCTGGTGGTGCAGTGGTTAAGAATCCACCTGCCAATGCAGGGGACACGAGTTTGAGCCCTGGCCCAGGAAGGTCCCACGTGCCACGGAGCAAATAAACCCATGTGCCACAACTACTGAGCCCGCGTACCACAACTACTGAAGCTCATGAGCCTAGAGCCCGTGCTCTGCAACAATAGAAACCACCGCAATGAGAAGCCTGCGCACCTCAATGAAGAGTAGGCTCCTCTCGCTGCAACTAGAGAAAGCCCGTGCACAGCAACGAAGACCCAGTGCAGCCAAAAATAAATTAATTAATTTAAAAAAAACCCCAAAACAAAAGAAACAAATATCAGCTCTTTGAGAAACTGAGCAAATGCATTTGGGTCCTTTGAGTAGCACTACTGGGACCTCAGGACATTGAGTTTCAGGATTATGCTCACAGGTCAGGGGCGTGGCCTCTTCAAGACACACATGATAGTATAAGATTTTCCTCTCCTGAAACACACAGAAGAAAGTTTGCCCAGCTACGCCACTTGGCCATGCGCCCTAGGACTGTGTGATATGAGATTAGCAGCACGGAAGCAACGCCAGCAAGGTTACTGCCTGTTTCAAGACCAGCTCCTAGGCTTTTGTCATTTCCCTTCCATTACCATTTCTTTACTTCTCCCAGACGAGGAAGGAATTCTCCACCCAGAGATTATCTTCCTGGCTGATTTACCTCCGCTTTTTTAACACTTTCTTTCACTGATTCTTGTTGACCTTGAGTAAAAACCCCAGCCTCTGTCTGAAAGAGGTTAAGATGCAGATAAACTTGACTGAAGAGGCCCTTGTTTTCTCAGGGAGAGGATCTCTGAGAGAGTGATATTTCGCAGGGAATTCTGGAGTGAGGTTGTGCAGTGTGCCCTAGAGGGAGGGACCTGACAGACAGCTCCATATATGGAGATCTGGAGAAAGTGAAGCTCTGTCTTCCCAGAGGTTC
Organism: Platanista minor; assembly: GCA_004363435.1. NCBI lineage: Eukaryota > Metazoa > Chordata > Mammalia > Artiodactyla > Platanistidae > Platanista > Platanista minor. The sequence goes on along the minus strand of RJWK010028797.1, from coordinate 15,568 downwards.
AAATTTCTCAAGATTTGTCAATAACTTTTGTCATTTGGTGCTCTGGAAATACATGGAGAAGAAGAGAGCAGAGGCCCTTTCAAAGCTACTCATGCCAGGTGAGATAGTCAATCCAGGGTTTGTGACACCACTCTACTATAGCAAACAAGAGACCCCAACAGTCTATGTTCTTGGCTACCTAAGAGATCAGCCTTCTGCAGAAATTTGCACCCATTTCCCAAGCTGCCCCTGCACACAACAGGAACCTGCAGTCATTACATCTGTGGCTCCAGACTTTCCAGGTTGAATGGATTTCCTGCCTTCCCCCAAGATGTCTGGATCAAACCTACCTGCATCCCATCAGTCAAAGAAGCTTGAATCTCCCAGGTCCTTCCTCATCCCCAGGGTCTCTGTACCTCCCTGAACCTGATCCATCTTTCTAACCTCCCTTACTTTTGGCCCTTGAATTGTGCCATCTGAATGAACACTCTGTCATCCACAAACCCCTATGACCTTCAACTTCTCTGAAAATTTCCTTCACCTTCTTGCCTATAATATTGATTCCTGTTGCCTTCTTTAGTGGATGCTGTTCCATAGCTGTTTGTGTCTTTCAAGCCCTGGAGGTGGGGTAAATTTCCTCCGTGCTCTTCACTGCCACTTCCAAATCATCTCACTTCTTATTTCAAACTTTGTACTTTCTGGGAAGTTCAGGCCAAATGATTTTGCCACTCAGTAAACTTTCTTCAGTCATCATCTACTGATATCCCAATCACATCCTTCATTCTCTGATGATGACTATAGCACCTGCATCACTGCCTTTATTGTCACTCCTACTCCTTTATCATTTTATTTGGCTACAGCTTCTTCATAAATGATCCCCCCAAATTCACCTCTTTGCCTTTGAGCTCCTCACCTTCAGGGATCTTATTTTTCACCTCCCATTAGCAATCTCACAGTCATCTACTTGACTTCATGATCTCTCATTCTTGCACTATGTTGAAATTCTCAGTTTCAAGCTTCTCACTTAGCAATAACCACATTCTATTATTCCATCTCATTACTTAATACCATCATTTCATTCTTCTAAAAAAAATATTGGCCGTACAAACTTTTCCCTATCCATATTCATATGAGTGTGTTCATCTCTCTTTTACCCAACTTAAGCTTCACAGACAAGCATTATAATCTTTTTCTTGCAAACATTCTTAACTCCCCTGACTCCACTCCTTTCACTCATATTCACTTGGAAAAACCCCAAACCTGCTGATTCCTTCCATGAACATGAGTAGCTGAATGTTAACTAAAGAAAATGTCAAAACTATGCTACCTGGTCTCACTTTAAATTTATTACCACAAATCTCAAGTAGTCAGTTTACCAAGACTCATCACTCCTACTGCATTTGCTAATTATGCTTGCTTTCTCGCTTTCCAAAATGGCTATTTCTCACTTTCTTCTTCCACTTCAAAGACTCTTTGCCACTTATTCCCATTCATACCTCTCAGCTGATGACCATACCTCATATTGTACAGAGAAACTATAAAAAAAAAACTGGATACTTCCTCATTCCTCTTTCCAAATGTACTAATCTTCCATAATATGGGCCTGATTTGTTGCCTGCTCTCTTGTTAGAAGCAGAAGGAATGTCTCCACTTCTATCCCAGGCCAGTCCCTCCAACTATTCTATGGATTCCATCACCTCTCACCTTCCCAAGGACTTCAATTCTGCCCCACCAAGTTTGTTGTTTTGTTTCTTTGCGGTGTGCGGGCCTCTCACTTTTGTGGCCTCTCCCGTTGTGGAGCACAGGCTCTGGACGCGCAGGCTCAGCGGCCACGGCTTACGGGCCCAGCCACTCCGTGGCATGTGGGATCTTCCTGGACCAGGGCACGAACCTGCATCCCCTGCATCGGCAGGCGGACTCTCAACCACTGCGCCACCAGGGAAGCCCATGCCCCACCAAGTTTTGCCTTGCTCCTGAACAATTCTCATCAGTATACAGTCAAGCCCTAGTAAATCCAATATAAAAACAGATTTCTTCTTTGTCTTTACATGTCTTTCCAATGATATCCATTTCTACCCACCATTTAGCCATGCTCTTTTAAGCAAAACTCCTCAAAAGATTTGTCTATTGTCACTGTTTCTAATCCCTCATCTCCCATTCTCTCCTCAATCCACTGCAATGTAGCTACTATAGTCATTACTTCAGTGGCATTACTCTTGTCAAGATCATCAATAACCTCACTGCTCCAAATCCAATGGTTGGTTATCCACCCTCATTTTACTTAACATCTCAGCAAATTCATCACAGTTGACCCACTCCATTGGCCACAAAATTCTTTCTTCCTTTAACTCAATGACATCACACTCCCTTAATTTCCTAGTTTTTCATCTACCAAAAAATGTTTCTTCTTTTTCAGTCTCCTTTGATGATTTCTCCTCCTCTGAAAGATCTAGAGATGCTAGAATAGCCTGGGCCTGGTTCGAAAAACTTTTTTGCTGTCAATCTATTTTGTCCTTATATGTAATATAATTTTCTTTTGTGGTTCAAAATGATATCTACATGCTAGGGAGTCACAAATTCAGTATCATATACATTTAAAATAGTCTATTCACAATGATAAATTAATGCAGAAGTAACAAATTTGTATAGGACATAAAGCAACCATCTGGGAATATCTTTTACTCATCTCTCAAGAATACCAAGTGGAATAATAAGAATAATTAATAATCCAGTGTGCATATTTTCTACCAACCCAGGGTTCTTAATCAAAGACTTCTCGAATATTCTATGTGATAATGTATATGAAGTTGTGTACAGGTGTGTGTGTTCATTTGCTCAGAGAATATTTGTAACTTTTATCAGGTTCTCTTTGGAAGTTGAAGCAAGCTTGTGTTCTGAAGTTTAAGAACCATTTTACATATTGGAGCTGATGCCATTGTAAGTTTATTTTTACAACTGCTGTTTATACCAAGTAAGAATTTCCTGAGTCAAATATATCAGATCTAAATTTTACTATGTGTGGTTTACTGTCTATATTTCATGCTTATATCTACTAATTGTTATTCATTATATAAGTTGAATAAAATAGAAATAGTTTTGTTACTGCTTAGCTAATATAATTCCAACAAATTAAAAACCATTGATTGCATATTGCTCTTATATCCAGACACCTTAAAAATTATTTTGTTTGTTCTAATACATTTTCAATAATGAATAATTTTACTGTTGATAAAAAATATATTTTGCTGATATTTTTGCCTAAACTCATTTTAAGACTTCAGATAAATGTGCTAAAATACAGAAATAGACTCACAGACGGAAAAGTTTATGTTCACCAAAGGGGAAAGTGGGGGGGAGTGATAAATTAGGAGTTTGGGATTAACAGATACACACTACTACATATAAAATAGATAACCAACAGGGACCTACTGTATAGCACAGGGAACTACATTTAATATCTTGTAACAACCTATAATGGAAAAGAATCTTAAAAAGAATGTATATATAACTGAATATATATATATATATATATATATATATATATATATATATATATATATATATATATATATATATATATCTGAATCACTTTGCTGTATACCAGAAACCGGTACAACAGGGTAAATCAACTATACTTCAATAGAAAAAGAGGAAAAAAATGTGTTAAAATTCTTGCAAAGGGGCTTCCCTGGTGGCGCAGTGGCTGAGAATCTGCCTGCCAATTCAGGGGACACGGGTTCGAGCCCTGGTCTGGGAAGATCCCACATACCATGGAGCAACTGGGCCCGTGAGCCACAACTACTGAGCCTGCGCGTCTGGAGCCTGCGCTCCGCAACAAGAGAAGCCCCGACAGTGAGAGGCCCGTGCACCGCGATGAAGAGTGGCCCCTGCTTGCCGCAACTAGAGAAAGCCCTCGCACAGAAACAAAGACCCAACACAGCCAAAAATAAATAAATTTAAAAAAAAACTTGCAAAAGTATTTCCTAACTAAAATCAGAAATTAGAAATTGAAACAATTAGATCATTCTTGCTCATAATTGGCATTTATTTTTAAATTTGGTAATATCTCATGTTGACCATGGTGTAAACAGTTAGTCTTATATACTTTTGGTAGGAAGGTAAATTGGTCTAACCTTTTGTGAGGGCAATATGGCAGAGAGAATCAACACTGAAATGCAAAACCCCTTTGATTCAATTATCTTACATAAAGTATCTATTACCCAGAATTTCTGGCAGTTGTACATGAAATGATATATGTGTTTTCATGAAGGACATGACACCTGAATAGAGACTTGAAGAACAATAAAATTTTGCAGGCTGAGTGATGTAAATAAATAGATAAATAAATAAGTTTTGTTTTGCTTTGTTTTTCAGTTTGATTAATTAGCATGTTTGAAAGTTTAGAAAATCTAAAAAGAACTGGAAAAACTAAAGGAACATGATAACTTTGGTTAAAAAATAAAATAGCAAGTGTATAATTTTTTACTCATCATAAATTATATATATATACATAAATTATAAATGTATTATATTTATACTTATACACACACACACACACACACACACAGCATTCTATTGGTTAAAATGGTCACAAACTGACCCAGATCCACGGGACTAAGATAAAGTTATATCTCTTGATTGGATGGAATGTCAAATAATTTGGGACCATATTTTAAAATCACCATAGGGCTTCCCTGGTGGCGCCGTGGTTGAGAGTCCGCCTGCCGATGCAGGGGACGCGGGTTCGTGCCCCGGTCCGGGAAGATCCCACGTGCCGCTGAGCCTGCGCGTCCGGAGCCTGTGCTCCGCAGCGGGAGAGGCCACGACAGTGAGAGGCCCGCGGACCGCAAGAAAAAAAAAAAAAAATCACCATGGTACCTGTCCTCATTCCTCGAGTGAAAGAGACTGATGATAAACAGATAAATACAAGCTACATCCTTATTTTCTCCTTTAATCCTCTCAACAACATTATGGTTCCAATTTTAGAGATGTGGAAACAGTTCAGAGAGATTAGGTAGATTGTGCAAGGTCACGAGGCAGTAAATAAAAGCTAGCATCATTCTATTCTTGAAAGGGAGAGAGTATGTCAAGACACATTTCAAATCAACTTAGGCAAAAAGGGGAACTCGTTGGCTCACACCACTGGGAAAGACCAACTAGAGCTGCATATAGTGGGAATTAGGGTCTTGAGGCTGTGAGCCATCCCTGCATCTGGCTGCTGCTTCGTACTGACTGTCAGCTTTATTATCTCCTGTGGCAGACTGGCTTTCACCAAAAGGCTGCTGGCAGCTCCCCGACTCACGCCTTCATTTTGCCACTTGAGAGTAAGAGTTACTCTTCTCTAGGTCACAACTGGAAAACCCTAAAGGAAAGACTGGCCAAGTTTGTATATGTGCCCTCCTTTGTGTCTTCAGCAGAAGAGGGGTAGTTTTGGCAGACAGGGTATTATCACTGACCAAAGAGTAAGCAGTTCCCCTAAAATAGCTGAGTTATCCTCAAAAGGAGAAGAGAGAAGGATGCTGGGAAATTCAACAATAAGTGCTCATTTTTAAAAATTGAGGAGAGCTGCTTTAGTCATTTGGCATTTCCTCTGGCCCTTCCACAGCAGGAGAACCATAAGCTGCTTCCACAAAATTTCCTAGTAAGTACTTTGGGACCTTGTATTTGAATGTTTCTCCTTTACTGCTTCTCCTAGAGTCATGCCAGAGGATTTTCAAAAGTAAGCTAAGTATTTTTGCTACATATGGGTCTTTTTATTGAAAAAGAAATATTTGCATAGAGCATAGAATGTAATAATAGTGCAGCAATGTTGGAACTTTTTTTATGGGTGGCAGAGTTTGGCAGTAGTCAGCAGCTGCTATGGCATTAATTACATATTTTCTTTCAGCTCTGGTGTTTATTAGTATGTGGAATGTGTTTAGAACCTTGTACAATCATCATTAATTTCTGTTATAATATGCTCTTAATATCATGAAAATTGAATCTGGTCTCTTTTGCTCAGTTGTACCAGACCCATGCAAATTTCATTTTAAGGTATCATGATGCTGGGAGGGCTTTCAAGGCCACAGAGACTGGGTGTCCACTCTCACCGCTGCAGGGTTCTCCTCTTGCTTTCCAAAATTAAAGTAAGGTTTATTGGTCAGATCATAAATAAGTTCTCAGTGCTACAGAGTTCCCTGACGCATACACCTTCCAGGAAATATACTTCCTTTACAGCAAAGCCACTTTGAAGATTATCTCTCTTTCAAGGACATTTCTTGACACTCTGGAAATGAATTCAGAATTATCTATTGAAACTTCTAGTTACCTAGAATTTAAATGACAGTTAAATCAAATAACAAATGACCAGATTTTGTACGTGGTACCATACATCACGTTTATTACTGAAAAATAAGGAACTTAAGGAATGAGACAACCCTTGTGGATTATCAGAAATTGACTAAATCATGCTATTTTTATTTGATGTATGCATTCCAAATGCATAATACTCAAACAACCAAAATAATTGGTTTATCAGTTAAATTTAATATTCTGGATAAGTGAAAGTTTTCTATACTTTTATTTAAATACACTTAATACTATTCTTTTTGTTGTATTATATTGTCTGTTAAAGAAATGTTACTATATAACAATGAGTAAATGTCTTATCAAGGACCAAAATGGTGGAAACATTTGTATAGAGCACAGAACGCACTGTCTACTCAACAGACTTTTATTAGCTAAACATGAGTGAGGTGCACATTTGATCCTACAGATCAGAAAATGTAGATTTCATAGACATTATCCAAGTACTTGACAGCCTCTGTTCAGTGTGAAGCAAGGCAGCATTGTATGTCATATGACATCATTAATTCAATTCCATGCATTCACTATTTCTTTAGTATCTACTATGTGTACTTAATTTGTTCATTGTTGTTGTTCTATTGGATAATCCACCCCTATTATCTTAAGTTGCTCATGCCAATTTTTCTCCAAACACATCTCTTTTTAAAGGAAAGTTGGAGAAAAATTTGGAGAAAAAATTTGGAGAAAAGCAAGGGATTGTGTCAGTGTAGACTCATAGCTAGACTTTGCTTTCAATTGCTACTCTCCTATTCAGGAGTTCATATCTAAAACCAAAGAAAAAATTTAATTGAGCATCTAGAATCAATCAGATAAGAACTCATGGGTGATTATTCTGAGGTATTTGTAACTTTGTAAGATCATCACTAAAGCATGTGCTTGGCAGAATAAAGAAAAGACAACAGGCAAAATTGTTCCAGTTATCCATTTTACATTAGCTTTGGAGGTTTGGTCTTGGTGGTTATGACACCTTTCTTTCTGTTGTGGGATTTGACCCCTGTTGCAACCTAACAGCCAACTTTTTTTTTTTTTGGACACCTGTTTTATTTCCTGGCCAAGGTCAGTAATCTCCTCCATTGGCTCACTTCTCCAGCATCCTTCCCTGGGCACATGACTCCACTTCAGGCAATATTGCAAGAGCTTTGTTTCTTCCAATGTTCAATGTTTCCTTAGCACTACCTCTGATCACTTTCCCTGCCAATGTGCCTATTTGTTCCCACTCAGAATCCAAGTAGAGACACAATCCTAATTATTTTCAGATGATTTTTAATGATGTCATTTTATTTTAGTACATGGCAAAGAATAAAAGTGAACCGCCATACACCCATGCTTGAAATAAGCACTTAAAATGAATAAATTTCCACGTCCCTGTAACAACAAACTATATGTTGTATTTACTGCTGCTTTCAAGAGTATAAACTTCCCCATGTGCCCTTCACCCAAAGGAGACGTTTTCAAAAGTAGTAGAGCTGCATTTGAGTGGGCCAAAAACGCTCTGGAAATGAACCACTCAACCATACATCAGATATTTAATATTTCAGGTACCGAGATCTTGCCTCATGAAGACATTAGTGTCTTATGGAATTCAGCAATTTCCCATTCATGATGAGTTTCCTTTTAAAGAAGTGAGTTGCCTCAGAATTATGGTTTGTTGAATAAACATAACTACAGCTCTTTATTCAACAATTCTAATCCAAAACAATAATTTGGAGTATTAAATGATTTATAGTTGGTTTCAACAGACTCATACCGCTTGCTATAAAGGTTTAAAAGTTTTAAAACTATCACTATCTGTCAATCTTGTCTGTATTTCCCGGCAATACACTAAGCAAAAGGGGAAAGGTATTATTCTTGAAAAGTAATTATTATTTGCAAATTATATGATTTATCCATCTAGAATACTCCCCCAAATAATGAAAACTGTTGAAACCCCTAAGATCTATATAATAATTGTCTAATACAAGATAAATACATCAAAATAATAGTTTTATATTAGCAATAACCTGTTCCATAATATAATGAAAAAATACATTTATATTAGCAACAGTTAATATAAAATGTATAAGAATTAACTTTACAAGAAATGTGCAAGCTTGATATAAAGAAAAAAATTTAACTTTATTGAAGGTCATAAAAGAAAAATGGAAAAGATAGACAAGCATATCATGTTCCCACCTGGACAATCTTAATAATATGATCTTGCCAACTCATGTAAAATGTATTCTATAAATTTAATACAATATTAATCCAAGTTCCAAAGGATTTGTTCCATTGTCAAATTGAACTTAAAGTTCAACAGAAAGATTTAATATTCACATTCAAAGATAACTGTAAGCAAATTGCTTTGGGACCAAGATGACAGGATTCTTAGATTTTAACTGCCCCATGTAGCCATTTATGTTAAAATTATGTAAGGTAAAACTTAAATATTTTAATGAGACATTCAGGAGTATAGGGAGAACAGATGTGGAAACCTAACTTCATCTTTGTCTCTTCTCAACTTCCCTTTCTTCTCTCCCTCTAAGTAATCAATGAATCATCCTAAAAGATGGTTTTGGTCCTCATGCTGTGGATTGCTGATCCAGCTTCTTCAAAAGTCTCCACATCTCCATTCTCTCAGTTCTCCAAAACATTCAAAAGACTGCTTTCTTAAAACTTGCACAAGAGCTTCAGAATTTGCAAAGATCTGCAGTCGACTATCAAATCAAATTTAAATAACCGCATACACAGTCTTAGGATGTTATAACCATGAAGTTAGGCAGACTCCCCACTAACAATGTAATCTTGGGTGTACTTCTAAAACCTCACTAAGCCTCAACTTCCTCCTCCTTAATGAACATTATAATATTACCTCATAGGGTTGTTATGACAGTGAAATGTGCCAAGATAATCAATTGAAATATCAACTTAGGTTTTTGTGCTCATAGACCTAGAGCACTAAAAGGAATAAAAGTCTTCTCATGTCCCAAGAAGCTAGACAGACATTGTGTTTTGAGCTCTGAATTTCTTGCCTCTGGATTTTGAATCATAGAGAAGAAAATAGACATTTCCAAGCACCCCCTAATATCCCCGGACCAGAATGGTCTCATTGTCTCAGAGGGCAGAGTAGATCAGCTTAGAAATGAGAGATTTTGAGAGCCCTCCATAGACACAGAAGGTAGTTAACTGGGACATTTCAGGTTCATGAACAGTGGGACCAGTGCCTGGTTTCCCCAAGTGGCTTGAGGAAGCCTTAGAACTTTAAGTGGGAAAAGCTGCTAGGCGCTTACTTATGTGCCCATACGTGACACAGAGCCACTTGCCTTCAAGGAACCCCACGAACTTAGAAACTAAGCTTATCAAGGTAAAATCAGAGCCAGTGGCCTCATCTCTAAAATGTTCTGGCCTGGGACTCAGCATGGTCTAATGGAGAGAAACAGTCCCCATTAAACACAATCAGTAGAGAATATCCCGTCAGCTGAGTGAGTAGGAATGGAGAACTAGCTTGAGTGTTCTGGTACTAATTCCAATGTTGGGGGAGCAGCTCCCTCACATCTCCAAGCAATTCTCAGATACCAGCTGGGTGTCTTCCAGTTCAACTCAATTCTATCGAGATAGCATTAGGTGCCACAGGTTAAGGGTTCAGTCCTACAAGACTGCCCCACCCTCCATACTTTGGATGCCAATCGTAAGCCCAGGTGCTTCTGAGCCACTGACTGTAGATTAGAGGTTCCAAGAATGCCCTCCTTGGACTTCACACACCAGTCACAAGCCCAGGTTGTCACCTATACTTCGGAATGAATAGCTATAAATCAGAGGTTCGCAAAACCCCCTCCTTGGGTTTGATTAATTTGCTAGAGCAGCGCACAGAACTTGGAGAAACATTTCGCTTACTGATTACTGATTGATTATTAATATAAAAGGATATAACTCAGGAACAGCCAGATGGAGGAGATGCATAGGGCAAGCTGTGAAGAAGCAGTGTAGAGCTTCCAGGCTCTCTCCAGGCACTACCACTCTCCCAACACCTCCACGTGTTCACCAGCCTGGAAGCTCTTTGAACCCAGTCCTTTCGGTTTTTTATGAAGACTTAATTACATAGACATGATTGATTAAATCATTGGCCATTGGCAGTTCCATCTCCTCTCCCCTCTCCGGAGGTGGGGGGAGGAGTGAGACTGAAAGTTCTAACCCTCTAATCACAGGGTTGGTTTTCCTGGCAACCGGCCCCAATCCTTAGGTGGGGTCCAAAAGTCACCTCATAAATATGCCTTTAGGTCTCTTATCAATTAGGAAATTCCAAGAGTTTTAGGAGCTCTGTGCCAGAAAAAAAAAAAATCAAATATACATTTTTATTATAAATCACAATATCACAGGAACAAATTTAAATTGATTTGGAGTTTTTTTTTTTTTTTAACCTGGAATTTCTTATACCAGGATGTTATGGAATAAAGTTTCATTCATGTTACATAATAAAAGATAATAAAATGAAAATACAGTGCTCAGCACAGTAATAAACATATATAAATTCCTACTACATGTCTGCAATTATAATCATATTTTATTATCTTTCATTCATGACATCTTCAATCAGTACTGTAAAAAATTAATAAACGGAAACTTCAATTAAATACAGCTAGGTGGCCAGAAGGGGGAGCTCTCACACCCTGCAGAGCCCAATATGAAGAAGAAAGACCTTTCCTGGCAAGGATGCAGCCAATAAAAAGCCATGGATTCTTTGTTCACTGTTCCCTCCCAAATTCCTTTGCTCCTCTATAAAAGCATTCTTCCTTTGCCACAGGGACTTGCACATGGCTCACCATGGTTGCAGACCCCAAAACTGCAATTCTCTGCTGATCTCAAATCAACCCATCTTCGCTGGAGACGTATCTGGCAGTCTGTTTTACGTCAACAGTACCAAGCAAGCCCCCTCCCCGGTTCCCCAATATGGCACCTCTCTTCCAGGCAAGCTCTCCTTTGTAGATGCCACACTGTTTATTCACTAGAGGGTCTTTGTCCTTATTGATTTCACTACCTCTGCCTAGGATATGTGAAATAAAATTCATATTTTATGGCAAGACAAGAAAAACTTAAACATAAAAATTTTCTCTGCCCTTTGACCTCTCTCCCCACACTGTGCATTGTGTATCTGCGTTATGCATCGCCCAAACCTCCCCCATCGACAGGAATACCTGCTTAACCATAAAGAGTAACATTCTCCTAACATCAGTAAGACAACTCCTTAAAGATAGCATTCCTTCTTGGTAAGGGGTCACATGGTACTTAGAACTGGATTATGTAAACTGTCAATAATACATCATATGATATACAGCCCTCTGTCTCAGAAAACTTATATAACTGTGCCTTGACCTCTAACGGGTGGAACAGTTCTCAGAGCTTTCTGAGATGCTCTTCCCCGGTTATAATCCTCAAGTTTGGCCTGAATAAAATGTTCCGTTTCTTTCTTAGATCAATGGATTAATTTTTTGTTGACAGGTGCTAGGCCCCCTTCTCTCTGACATTTTATTTGTACCCATCCTTTATAACCCCATTCAAAATAAACTTCCTCCAAGAAAACTTCCTTGAATAATGCTTGGTAGCCTCCTGTCTCTAAGGCTTATTTATATTTATGGTTATTAATTATCTACGGTTATTTATGTATTTATACATGACAGCAGCAGACCCTGGCCATGCCCCACCCATATCCTTTCATTCCTCACCATTCCCTTACACACTTTTGGCTTTGTGTTACAAGAACCTGTGACTCTGCCTGAAGGCTTTCTCTGGTCAACAGAAAATACTCACCAGCATGTGTGTGGAGCAGGGGAAAGGGGCAGAATGCCCCAGAAACAAAGCAACCTTCAACCGGTGACCTTTGGAAGTTAAATTCTCCCAGTTTCTCACTGTCTTGTGTAAGACAACTCAGTCCCTGCACAATCTAAGGGCTCCATCAGGATTCATCTCAGTCTCCATAGCAGCAACCTACTCATGAAGGCACTCTGTACTGGCATCTTTCCCTTCCTCATATCCCCACACCTATAAAAGTACTTCCTGAGATCATTTCCCCATGACCAACCTCCACTTAAATTCTTGTCTACAGGTCTGTTTATTGGAGATACAGCAGAAAAAACAGCACTCATACTTTCTTATATGCTGTCCTAGAATAATGACTTCCCTTCCTCAATTGTTACCCTCCCCACAAGATGATCAGTTCCCCTGGTGCAGAGCATATGTTTTCTTTTGTTGTTGCCAGTCTGTGATTTATTTGTCAATGCAGTGAGATAAGCACAGAAATCAAGAGTAAGTACTTAGAAATTTTTATAGCAATTTTCCATTGCCAGATCATCCAAGTACATGATCAGTAAGATCACCTTGTGAACAGGTATGGAGTATTTTGGGGATGGTCAGACTCTTGTGATGAATCCTGTGTGGCATGAGCTGCCTACTAGTCATGTGCAGTATGACCATGTATGATGGTCATGGGGACCATCATATGATGGGGACACGTTGGAAGTTTCAAAAATTTCCAACGTGGAAACGTTGGAAATTTCAAAAAAGAACCTCTACCCCAGAACCACTGCTCTAGAGCATCTCAGACAATTCTGGATATGCAAGTTATGTGCACAGTAATTACACTTAACATTTTGTTTTTTTAGACTCCTTAGGATAAATATGTAGTCAGCTCAGTAGACATACAGCCACTTTTATGCAGCACAGATTCTTATACAAATTAATCCCAAGATGGATCATATTCATATTTACTTTGTTTCAATCATGTACCAGGATTTAGAAGTGTAAGCTTTACATGGTGGAGACTAAAAGAAGAAACTGACAAAATTCTGCAGTGTTAAAAGAATCTGGAGAACCTGACAATATCCCCTAACCCTTCCTTTCCAATTTAAACCATCTATATCACACAAGTCTTTTTCAGATTTGATCTCTGAGTAGGTTTCAAAATAGTGTTCCTGCTTGCTTGCCTCTTTCCTTTACTACAAATCTCAGAAGGAAATAAAACATTTTGAAATCCTAATCAGCTATCATGGCCATATCCCCAGGGCTGGGATGAGAGCAAATTGAAATAAAGCCAAACAGAGAATCATTAAACTCATTTTTTAAGTCATCATGTCTCAGACCTAGTTGTGACACAGTAGTTCTATGTACAGGCATACCTTATTTTATTGCACTTCACAGATATTGTGTTTTCTACAAATTGAAGGTTTATGGCAACCCAGCATCAAGCAAGTTTATGAGCACCATTTTCCAACAGCATTTCCTCACTTTGTGTCTCTGTGTCACACTTCGGTAATTCTCACAATATTTCAAACTTTTTTTCACCTTAATGAGGAAGGCATGTCGAAAGTCAATATACGCTGAAAGCTAGGCCTCTTGCACCCAACAGTTAGCCAAATTGTGGATGCAAAAGAACAGTGTTTGGGACTTCCCTGGTGGCGCAGTGGTTAAGAATCCGCTTGTCAAGGCAGGGGACATGGGTTTGAGCCCTGGTCTGGGAAGATCCCACATGCCACAGAGCAACAAGGCCCATGCATCACAACTACTGAGCCTGCGCTCTAGAGCCCACAAGCCACAACTACTGAAGCCCGCGCACCTAGAGCCCATGCTCCGCAACAAGAGAAGCCACCTCAATGAGAAGCCTGTGCACCTCAATGAAGAGTAGCCCCCGCTCGCCACAACTGGAGAAAGCCCCCGCCCAGCAATGAAAACCCAGTGCGACCAAAAGAAAGTAAAAATGCCACTACCCCAGTGGACACATGAATGATAAGAAAGCAAAACAGCCTTGCTGCTGATGTAGAGAAAGTTTTAGTGGTCTGAATAGGAGATAAAAATGAGCCACACATTCCCTTAAGCCAAAGCCAATCCAGAACAAGGCCCTACCTCTCTTCAATTCTATGAAGCCTGAGAGAGGTAAGGAAGACGTAGAAGAAAAGTCTGAAGCTGGCAGAGGTTGGTTCATGAGGTTTAAGGAAAGAAGTTGTCTCCATAAAGTAAAAATGCAAGGTGAAGCAGAAAGTGCTGATTTAGAAGCTGCAACAAGTTATCCAGATGATCTAACTAAGATAATGAAGGTGGCTACACTAAACAACAGATTTTCAATGTAGATGAAACAGCCTTCTGTTGGAAGATGTCACCTAGGACTTTCATAGCTAGAGAGGAGAAGTCAATATCTGGCTTCAAGACTTCATAGGATAGCCTGACTGTCTTATTAGGGGCTAATGCAGCTGGTGACATTAAGCTAAAGCCAAAGCTCATTTACCATTCTGAAAATCCCAGGGTCCTTAAAAATTATGCTAAATCTACTCTGTCTGTGCTCTCTAAATGGAACAACAAAGCCTGGATAGCGGCACATCTGTTTACAACATGGTTTACTGAATATTTTCAGCCCACTGTTGAGAACTACTTCTCAGAAAAAAGATTCCTTTCAAAATATTACTGCTAATTGTCAACGCACTGACAGAGATATACAATGAGATTAATGTTGTTTTCGTGACTGCTAACACAACATCCATTCTGCAGCCTGTGAATCAAGGAGTAATTTTGACTTTAAATCTTATTATTTAATACATTTTGTAAGGCTATAGTTGTAGATAATGACTCTTCTCATGGATCTGAGCAAAGTAAATTGAAAACCTTCTGGAAAGGATTCATCATTCTAGATGCCATTAAGAACATTTGTGATTTCTGGGAAGAGGTCAAAATACCAACATTAACAGGAGTTTGTAAGAAGTTGATTCCAATTCTCATGGATAACACTGAGGGGTTCAAGACTTCAGAGGAGGAAGCAACTGCAGATGTGACGGAAATAGCAATAAAGCTAGAAGTGGAGCCTAAAGATGTAAATGAATCGCTGCAATCTCATTATTAAGCAGATGAGGAATTGCTTCTTATGGATGAGCAAAGCAAGTCGTTTCTTGAGAAGGAATCTACTCCTGGTGAAAATGCTGTGATGATTTTTTTTTTTAATATCTTTATTGGAGTATAATTGCTTTACAATGGTGTGTTAGTTTCTGCTTTATAACAAATTGAATCGGTTATACATATACATATGTTCCCATATCTCCTCCCTCTTGCGTCTCCCTCCCACCCTCCCTATCCCACCCCTCTAGGTGGTCACAAAGCACTGAGCTAATCTCGCTGTGCTACGTGGCTGCTTCCCACTAAGTATCTATTTTACATTTGGTAGCGTAAATATCTCCATGCCACTCTCTCACTTCGTCCCAGCTTACCCTTCCCCCTCCCCATGTCCTCAAGT